>KV020415.1:0-10895 GCA_001598015.1 Dorcoceras hygrometricum | reverse complement strand
GCCTCGTTCCAGCCGAGGATGTGATGCTATTTGGGTAGTGATTGACAGACTTTCGAAGTCAGCCCACTTTATTCCCTACAATATGATGAATTCCTTGAAGAAAATGGCGAAACTGTACATCGATTTTGTAGTTTGATTGCATGGAGTTCCTATGTCCATAGTTTCAGACCGAGATCCGAGGTTCACTTCCAGATTTTGGAAGAGTTTACAATCAGCCTTAGGCACCAGATTGGCTATGAGTACAGCCTATCATCCCCAAACTGATGGCCAATCTCAGAGGACTATACAGAGCTTGGAGGATATGTTGCGAGCTGTTGTTATGGATTTTAGTGGTAGCTGGCAGGATTCATTGTCACTGGTGGACTTTTCGTACAATAACAACTACCAAGTAACGATTGGAATTGCATCGTTCAAAGCCTTGTATGGGGAAGTGCAGGTCGCCAATTTGTTGGGAGGAAGTAGGGGAGAAGCAGTTGTCTTCACCTGAATTTGTGCAGCTAATGAGAGATCAAGTTGATCTAATTTGAACAGCATATGAAGGCTGCACAAGATCTCCAAGCTAGTTATGCAAACCGGAGGCATAGGCCTTTAGAATTTCAAGTTGGTGATCGAGTGTTCTTGAAAGTTTCTCCTTTTAGAAGTGTTATGAGATTTGGACACAAGGGAAAGTTAGCTCCTCGTTATGTTGGACCTTATGAAATTGTGGATAGAATCGGACCTTTGGCTTATCGTTTGTTGTTTCTACCCGAACTATCCTCACTTCACGATGTGTTTCATGTGTCTATGTTGAGGAAGTTTAAACCGGATCCTTCGCATGTGGTACAAACTGATGAGGTAGAGCTAGATCTAACACTGAGTTATGTTGAGTATCCCTTGCAGATTTTGGACAGGAAGGAGAAACAACTCAGGAACAAGACCATTCCCTTAGTAATGGTCCAGTGGAGTAAGCATGACAGGGAAGAAGCTACGTGGGAGTTAGAGGAGAAGATGCAACGTGAGTGGCCTCATCTATTTCAGTATGCATCTTACTAGCTTTCATAGATAGAATTCTGGATGTTGTTTTCCCAGTCACCTTAACATCTGGCTAGTAGTTGTTCCATGTGGTTTAGAACTGCTGTGCATAGTATATTTGCGTATTTTCGATTTTGGTGTTGTAGTGATATTTCGGTGATGTTGAGGTCAGATTAGTTCTGGAGCTTAGGGTTGGATTTCAAGAACGAAATCTTGTTTTTAATGGGGTAAGAATGTGAGACCTGAAATATTAGTGGAGAAATTAATTTAATTAATCTGGTTTATCATAGACCGGATAAGGCGTGAGCTGATCTGGGACGGGCCAGCTCTGAGCTGGTATGCTTAGTAAACGTAAGCTGGTCTGGAGCAGATTAGAGCTAGATGATTCAAAGGAGAGCGAGCTGGTTAGTGCGTGGAATAGTTCTGGTTTAGTTTTCGTAGAACGGTACGAGTTGGATGGTTGGATTGCTTATATATTGTTGTCGCAAGCTATTCTGTTTACGCTAAGCTGGATATTCGAAGCGGGTGCCGAAGCGACGTTGTTTGGAGAAACCAGCTTAGAGGGGCGCAATCTGATATTACTGTGCGGACAGGCCCGGTTTGAGGGTTTAGTGTAGACCAGCCTGCTTTGAGGGTTTAGTGTAAACCGATGCGGTTCATGGGTATCAGCTTAGGTGAGAGCTGATAGTGTGCGAGCTGGTCTTCTTGCGCGTGATCTGGTTATGCTGAGCTGAGGTGCGATGTGACGTCAGCTTAGACTCTAGCTGGATGGTACGTGTGAGCTGGCCAATGCGTAATCTGTTTCATGGCTATGAGCGGTCGCGTGCGTGTGATCTGTTGTGGTAGCACAAACTGGACGATGTGTATAATTTTTTACCCTAAGCTGTAGATGGCCACTGTTCACCAGATCGCGGGGGACTTATTTATGGAAGACGTTGATCGTGTGATCGCCATTCTTCTCCAACACTTAGAAAATATCTCTCCTCGAAAACTTACCTTCTACTGTAGCCCCTTACTGTTCACCGTAACCTATTTTCTCCAATGTTTGGCGGTAGACGACGCAACTTGGAGCAAGGTTGATAGCGTTGAGTTCCTCTTTCAAAGACGTTTCTTTCTATACCTTTTTCGAAGGCTTTCGTGGGCTGGAAGAGTGAAAGTGAAGGAGCTACAGTGTGCTATTGGTTCGTACTCCGATCGATTGGTTATTATGTTCAGGTAGTGCTTTCAAGTAAGCGTTAGATCCTCCCTTACGCTTCGTTTAGAGCTATCTATTGTGCTCGAAGGGTAGGATAGAACTAGGTTTGAGCTATGGTTTCCAGTTTGATATTTCTGTGTTTAACGTCCCTGAAATGATTATCGTGTTTGGCTAAGCATGTTTCAGATCTGAGTTGTCGAGACTCTTGTTGTGGTAATTGTAGCACAGAAGCTAAGGTACGGATGTGAGCTTATATTTACAGCTTTGAGATTGACTTGTGTATAAATGAGCATGTGTTGTTATGTTGAGAAGTGTGTATGCTGTTGGTTCTATTCTATTGCTTGCATCTGATCTGTTACGTGTTATCTTGCAGGCTGCTCTTATGCATACACGCATGTCATGTTGTTACGCTCTGTTACTTGTGATCCTATGCTAGCAGCCTGCTGTGAGAACCTATGAGTTGTTGTCTTTTGCTATTGATCTAACCCGTGTTGACAGGATGCGTGTGATTGAGCGACTGGGTAGCTCCCATTCTCTCACATGTACTATGGCCTTTCTGTTCTAGATTGTGCTGGTAATTCGTGTGATTGAGCGGCTGGGTAGCTCCCATTCTCTCACATGAGTTGCGGCCATCCCTGCTCTGTATGGTGTCTGGTACCATGTGTGATCGAGTGGCTGGATAACTCTCATTCTCTCACACATCTGGTGATCACTCCTACTTCTGATGTTCAATTGTGTAAAGTTCCCTTGGATCCTTTGATCTTCCTGTTCTCATGCATCGCATAGCATTTATAACTTGTTCTATATACCTGCTATTTTATGTTGCTCTCCGTACTAGGGTTTGACCCCGCCCCTTTGGGGCTTTTGGTTTGTTTTGTACCATTCAGGTTTTCCAGGTTATTCATCTGGTCGTGGTGGTGAGTCAGCTGGTGATGTCCCCAGAGGTTGAATAAAGTGTCCCAGATATATATATATATATATATATATATTGTCTTTATTGCAAGGGAATGCCCTGTGCTATCGTTGTAAACAGATTTGGTTTCTGTTGGCTTTGTATGCTGATACTTGTTTTATTTGTAGTTGTTGTGTGTGCAGATTTCGGTTGTTGTAAAATCAGTAATTTGAGTATAAGTGTATTTTGAAATTATGTTTTTTTAGTCAGGCCAAAGCGAAAAATTTTAACCACTATTTAATGCTTCCGTGTTAGTAATTGCGTGTTTAATCTCTGTTTTGTGCATCGGGCCTAACAAGGAGAGACTGCTTAGGGGTACAGCTTATGCTCAAGGGGGGGAAACAGCTTACGCTCAGCAGGGAAAACAGCTTACGGGTTAAGCTTATGCTCATAGAAGGAAGGATAGCTTCCGACTCAACAGCTTACGAAACCCAGGTTACAGAAAGCAACATATGGCTCGAGTAGGAGAAACAGCTTACAAAACTCTGTTTATAGAAAACAACTAACGACTCAACAGGACAATACCCAATCCATGTCCGACCACTGGCCCTTCTTTCTCGGCCTCAACAGCCCTTAGACCATGCTCTAAACCGCACCATCACTCATATTAGCCTCAAGAGTCAACAACCCTCAACTCTTTTCCACTAATAAAGTTCTAGGCAGCCTCGTCATGTTTGAAAAGGAACAATTAAGTCGCATAACCTCAAATTCATTGACTCAAAAATCAATAAAAATCGAAATCTTAAACACACAGACGTAATATGAATGTGTAATGCTCGGAAAATCCATAAATCCACTAGATATTTAATTCGATTTGAAAGGGTTAAACTGCTATTTCTTACCTATCTATCTAACATTTCAGTTTTCGCCTAAGCTAATTTCTTCCGTTTTAGCCTGGGCGGTTCCTGCGAGAATGGACCCAAGCATGGTCCATTTTTCTTTATAAAAAAATTTAAAAAATATAAAATATCTTCTTTTTAACAAAATGATTAATGTTGGCACGCTTACTAAATATTTACACAAAATAATTACAGTTGGCACTCCTAAGCATTTATGTTAAGCAAATGATTACTGTTGGCGTGTGTGAGAGAGAGAGCAACATCTGCCTTGTTTAATTGTTTTGTTAAGGCGGTGAGTGTACTTTTCTAAAATTCAAACCAACCAAATGTTCTCTCCAAAGAAAGTGTTTTGACCGTGCTTGTGGGATATTCGAAGCCGGAGCTATTTTCTGCAACCCGCCGTTCAGCGAAAGGCAAGTATACTCTGTTTCTTGCTGCTTCTGTGAAAGCATATTATTGTTCGCCTTTCTCTGCTGTTTCAGAGTTTTGCGTAACATTTAAAGGTTTTCAAATGTTATTAGGATCTGTACGCTTTCAGCAGTTTCGAAATGGTTTTTTTTAAAGTTCTAAAATTATTTACAGAAGAGTTTCCACGACAGTTGGAGCTGTCATCTGTTTAACATTTCTGGGTTGTATGAGAGTAGCTTCAAAGTAGAGTTCTCTGTGTTTTTCCAATAGTCGAGTTGGATGGTTAGGGATGAATTTTTGAGCTGATAGGCAGATCTGGTCTAGCTAGAGAGCTGTTCTAGCCTGATAAGCTTAGCTAATCTGTTCGAACTTCTGTCGAATATCAGGCTCAATATGCATGCATGAATGCCAGGATATCAATTCTCACATGCATAAATCAACGTAACAGAACAATTAAATCACATATCAGCCAAGTCAAATATGTTCACTTACCACTCAGATCACAGCATTCAAATCATGCTGGAATATTCACATGCATATGTCCAAGGCTATTTAAATAAGCTCAATTCGTACCTCAAATTTCAGTATCTACCTCGACAGATCACGCAGAACACAGCTCCAACTGCCTGCTCAGGTCTGCTACTCACGATCTCCTCAAAAGCTCAATAGAAAAAAATTCCTAAAAGCCCAAATCTGTCAAGATAGCTAACAATCAGCTTACACTCAAACTCAGCCAGCTTATAATCTAAAGCTGCGTAGCCTAAACAACTACCTCAACTCAATAGAGCACTGCCAAGTTCTAAATCGAAGCTTAAAACGAGAAGAAATCACTTACTCGAAAGTTCTAAAGAACAGAAGAACCACTGGAAAACAATCCCGAAGATGCTCGAACCTGCAACTACTTCGGGCTCCCTCAACACGCCGATCCAAAGCTCTAAACTGGTATGAATCAAAAGCCCTAAGAAAGACGAGCTCAGCGCCACCAATCTTGCTCCAAACGGCGGCGTAAATTGACTCCAATCGACGGAGGAAGGTTCGAATGAACAGTACTAATCGAGGGTTCTCGGGGAAGAAGATAAGAAAAGATCGGGTTGAAAATGACTAAGTGTTGATCCACACTTACATTTAAATCTCTCGGTCAAAGCTTCACTGAAAGTCAATCACCGACATATTTAGATCACAACGCCATTCAGATCTCAGCGTTTCTCAGATCTGGCTCTGCTAGCACAGATCGGACTTCTCTATGATATACTAGAGCACCAACATCAAACGACGTCGTGCTACTTAATCAAAACGACGTAGCATACGAGTTCCCACTCACTAACTCTAAACGACGTCGCGTTGACTCCAGATCTGAAACAGATCTCACGCACTCTGACCCACTAACTCTCGTCCAGATCTGAACAACTCTGAACCGCACCGGTCTACCCCAACTCACGAACCGGACCTGTCCACAGAGTACCGTTGACCAACACTTGACTTTCACCAAAAAGACGCGCGCATCTGCTCACTCTCCCTGAACAGATTTTGCTCTCAAATCTGATTATCACCAAACGACACTGTATCTCTTATACTCAAAACGACATCGCTTCACTTCTCTTTCAAGGCAAACTGCTCAAACACCCGAGGGATATCTCAAATCTGATTCTAGCTAACACTTACGTGGACTTACCTTCTCCAAGCCACCCGATAGCGACCAATAGTCCACATCTGATCTGTTCTACCTCAGATCTGAAAATCCAAAATCACTAACAGAAAAACCAAATCCTTCAAATCTGAAAACCCGATGGTTAACTTCTCCATTAGCTAATCCTCGCCCAGATCTGATTAACTAATTAACCATGGATTAACATTTTTTAGTCCTCACCGAGCTGATAGGAAGAGCTAGTCTAGCAAGAGTGTTGTTCTATCTTGATAATCTTAGCTAATCTACCTCAAGCTATTTTACGCTCGTAAGCTGTTTCTTCTCCGAGCTTTTTTACTCTCGTAAGCTGTTTTCTTATCCGAGCTATTTTATGCTCATAAGTTGTTTTCTTCTCCGAACTATTTCTACGCTCATAATCTGTTTTGCTCACTCAGAGTTGTTTTTACGCCCGTGATCTGTTTTCTATCCTAAGCTGATTTCAAAATTTCTACAGCTATGCTTCTTCGTACACCCAGCAGTCTTTTCAAATAAAAATGGACTTTTGTAGCAACTAATCTCTTGCGAGCATATGTTATTTCAAATGTATATATGATATGTGGCTAGTACGTAGGAGAAATTACAGAAGTTTCTCTACCATATTAATATAGTTTAACGGACAAAGTTTTATGACTTGTGGCGAAAATAACTGACGACCAGCATAGGAAGGGTGAGGATGTTGGCTGACGAACCAGTGTGCCCCTTCAATCCGGAAGGATAAGGATTATGCGATGACGGACCTACATACCCTTTCACAAAATACAGATTGGGACTTACTTCCCCACAGACCTGATATCAGATGAGCTTGGTCAAGAGACCAGACCTAAGGAGAGCTTTGGCACCACATCTCATACAAAAAAGTGAATGGGTTATTTTATATCCATAGATTTAATAAAGTGTCTGTTATATGATGATATCCTTGTTAATCTTATCTTTAAACTTGGTGGAGCTTTGCTACTACCATATTTATCTGCTGATCCCCTAGGCTCACTAGCTTTTATAGTTGCAGGTGAGGAGTCTTGAGAGCTGGACGGTACGAGCTAGAACAGATCGGGGATGAGTTTTTATCAAAAGAACCACCGTTTTCGTGTTACTACATGACACATCCATTTTTGCGAACAAAATTATATCAGACTATTTCAGTTTCTAAACTGATTTCTATCTATTTGTGTCAAAATATATTTATGTTAGTATTCGTATCTAATCTTATTCACTCTGAACTGATACAACCCGCGAGTTGTTTTATACTGAATGTTTACATTATTACAATTACTGTTTCCTAACCCGTGCTTGATCAGCTCATGAAAATGTCACCAGTTCTATCTGTTAGGCTACGCGTTATCTGAATCATTCCTTCCATCTCACAACCATCCCTGAACGTTTGTTTTCCTTGAAATTCCAAAATTGAAAAAGTGCGTATTTTTTTTTTCAGCTTTCGACATTTTTTTGAAAGAAATGGTGTACTAGGGCACCCCAACTTTGTATTAGAGCATGGCCCCTAAGATAAACACTTGCCTCCAGTCTGAGACAGCTTTCTTCAACCGCTATCTTCAGTTTGTGAGTTTATTTTAATTTTGTAATTAATGTATGCTTTTATTCTTGTTGGTCACGTAGTGGATTTGGATAAAGTTACAGATCATGTCTGGAACAGGTATAGGAAGAAGGAACCCCATGTCAGGATGATAACTAGAATGATAGTAGTTGTATCTTAGCATGGATGGCTCAGTTTTTGGAGCTTTTCATGGAACAATCAAGCCAAGGGAGTGGTCAATCTTCCAGGATTCCCAAGCAAGAGGATCCACAAGAGTGGTTTAGACGTCAATGACCCCAGGAGTTCACTGGTACGATCGATCCAATGGTGGATGAAAGTTGGATCAAGTCTTTGGAGGTCATATTTGATTACCCACACTGTCGGAACTGGATAAACCCAGATGTGCCATTTTATGCTGCGAGGAGATTCCATGATGCGGTGGGAAGGAGAAAACTGACTATAGACTTGGACACATCACGTGGGAGGAGTTCAACAAAATGTTCTACGATCGTTACTTCACAGCTGATGTGCGATCTGAATTGAGAGGGAGTTCCTAAATCTGAATAAAAGGAGTATGTCCATGCGGGATTACATCCGCAAGTTTGAAAGGGGTTGTTACTTTGTTCCCTTGATTGGGGGGGATGCTGAGGAAAAGCTTCGCCACTTTGTTGATGGTCTGCGACCAACACTCAAGCATGACGTTAAGCTATCCGAGCCTAAAGACTATAGGCCAGCAGTTGATAAGGTACAAGCCGAACAGGACTGGAAGGAAATTGAAGAGGAACACCAGAAAAAACGCCAGGCCTTTCATCTTAGAGACCAGCTGTCGTCCAAGCGTCAAAGGACAAGCAGCAGAGGCCCCAGGGAAAACGACCATGACAATCCCAACAACTCAACTGAGTAAGCAGGATTGATAATAGACCAGTTTGACCGAAATGCAACAAGAATCATGCTGGTCAATGCATTGTTTGTCAGAATGTATGCTACAGGTGCAGTGCCTCAGGCCACTTTGCCAAGAACTTTCCTTGGCCAAAGCATCCCATAACCGAACGAGCCTACGTGATGACGGTAGAACAGGAAAACCCAGAAACTATTGTTGTCACATGTAAGATTATCATCTCTGGCAGATCTTCTATTTCTTTATTAGATTCGGGAGCAACCCATTCGTTTATATCTGAGTCTTTTACCAAGAAGTTTGAGCAACATGAATGATTATCAGTAGGCTATGGTGTAACTGTACCCTCAGGAGAAGAACTGTTAACCCATAGAATATTTTGTAACATAGAGCTTAGGCTGCAAGGATATTTAGTGTCCGCTGACTTGATTGTATTACCCATGCTTGAGTTTGATTTAATTTTGGGTATGAGCTGGTTAACCAAGTATGGTGTAGCCATCGATTTTAAGCGAAGGGTTGTAGAGGTTAAACCACCCAAGGAAATCAGTTCTCGTTTGAAGCTGTCCAAGGTAGGAGAGTTCCTCGCCTAATTTCAGCTTTGAAGGACCATAGCTATTTAAGAAAGGGTTTCCTAGGATTTTTTACTAGTATATCCTCGGTAGTGGGAGAAGCAAGACCAAATCTGTCAGAAGTAGATGTAGTAAACGAATTCCCCGAAGTATTCTCAGACGACATCACTGGACTACCACCACACCGGGAGATTGTTTATAAACCACCGTACAGGCTAGAGCTTTCAGAGAAGAAAGAACTGAAGGAAGTCCAAGATCTGCTGGACAAAGGCTTCATTAGAACAAGTACTTCGCCATGAGAGCCTCGGTGTTGTTCGTAAAGGAGAAAAATGGTAGTATGAGGTTATTCATAGATTACAGAGAACTAAACAAGCTGACTGTGAAGAACAAGTATCCCCTCCCAATGATTGACGATCTGTTCGATAAACTTCATGGTGCTACGGTGTTTTCTATGATCGACCTCTTATCCGGATACCACCAGCTGAGTATTAAGGAAACGGATATCCACAAGACTACCTTCAAAATACGCTATGGATATTACGAGTTTTTGGTCATGCCTTTTGGTTTAACTAATGCCCCATCAGCTTTCATGGACTTGATGAACAGAGTATTCCAACCTTTTCCTGGACCATTTTGTGATAGTGTTCATAGATGATATTGCAAATTTTGTGGGACAAGCAACTCTTTGCTAAGTTTATCAAATGCGAATTTTGGATAGAGAAAGTTTCTTTCCTTGGTCATGTGATTTCCAAGGACCGAATAGAAGTTGACCCAGCGAAGGTGGAATCAGTTGGAATTGGCCTATGTCTAAGAGTGTGACTTACATTCGTAGCTTCCTAGCTCTTGCAGGTTAATATAGGCAAATTATCAAGGGCTTTTCCAAGATAGCAGTCTCGTTGACAACCTTAACCAAGAAACACGTTAAGTATGACCGGACCCCGAAGTGCCAGACGAGTTTTGATAAGCTGAAGCAAGCTTTGGTTGAGTCTCCTGTTTTTTCCATGCCCTCTGGACAAGGTAATTATCTTCTCTTCACTGATCCGTCTAAGCTAGGGCTGGGTGATGTGCTAATGCAAAACCGTAGGGTGATTGCCTACGCTTCCAGGAAATTGAAGACTCACGAGAAGAACTACCCGCACATGATCTGGAACTAACAGCAGTAGTTTTCTCATTAAGAATTTGGATACACTATCTGTGATGAGATAAATGCGAAATCTTACTGATCACAAGAGCTTCAAATACTTCTTCACATAGAAATAGTTGAACATGATGCAGCGGAGATGGCTAGAGCTGGTGAAGGTCTAAGATTGCACCATCCGTTACCATCATGGTAATTCTAATGTGGTAGCGTATGCTTTGAGTAGGAATTCAGTGTGTTTAACTCAGATTTTAGTTCAGAGACCGCTGGCTTTGGAAATTGAGAAATTTGAATTGAAGTTGATTACCAAAGATTACGCTGCAAAGCTAGCTTTTATCGCTTTTTAGCCAACGTTGAGAGATCAGATCAGAGAGGGACATGTGAATGTCGAACAACTATTAAAGTGGAAACAGGAGGATGAAGAGAAGGGTGGAAATCTTTACATGACAGAAGAGGGTATTGTCAAATACCAAGGCAGTATGTGGGTGGGTTCCATGGGTAGATACCCTACGATCTGATATCATGCTATAGGATCGCGCCACCCAATATATTTAGTTCTCCCAGGATGCACAAAGATGTATAAGAACTTGCAGACATTAAACTGATGGCTAATCGGAAAGGGTAATCCAAACACTAGAGGATCTACTCCGTGCATGCGCTATAGACTTTGCTGAAT
>KV020414.1:0-10128 GCA_001598015.1 Dorcoceras hygrometricum | reverse complement strand
TTGGGCCTAAAAGCGAAAATTTTACCCACTTTTTGATAGCTTCCGCATGCGTTTATCTGTTGTGAGCACGAGGCCTGACAACAATCGTCTCAAACTCGCTCACATTCACATGGATGGGTCGACGTATCACTGGTTCCAGTGGCTGCGATCCAATATACCCAACATCACTTGGGAAAGGTTTGCAGAAAAAATGATCAAAAGGTATGGAGGTAGAAGACAATTGAATCCGTTTGTGCTCCTGTCCTCTCCGAAGCAAGGCACCCAACCACTGGACTCTTACATAGAGCAATTTGAAGTTTTGCTCGCCCAAGTCGGAGATCTCCGGGAGGACCAGTGCCTGGGGTATTTCCTGAGTGGCTTGAGGGATGATATCAGCAAAAGGATCGGGATCCATGAGCCTCGCACCATCATGAGGGCCATGGATTTATCAAGGGCCATTGATGAGGAAATTTTGGGTATTGAGGCTCATACCAGGGTTGGTTCACTCCATCGGGGTACTGGAGCAATAGAAGATCAGGATCGACTGATGGGACAACTAAAAAGACCCAAGTATATGGCAAGGATAGGTTTAAACCCGATACCAATGTAAATCACGGGGCCAAGCGTGATATACAAAGAAATGGTTCATGTAGCGGGATGCCTGGGAACAAAAAAATAATGCGAGAGTCAGCGGAGCAGGGAACACGCTGGGTGGCACTAACCGGCGAGGAGAAACAAGGAGGTATGGTTGGATTGTGTCACAACAGAAGTACTTGAAGCGCAAGGAGAGGGGGCTATGCTTCAGATGTGAGGAGCCTTACTCGCCTATGCATAAGTGCTTATAAATTAATACAAGTGGCTCTATTGGAGGATGAGACTGAGGGAGGGGACGAAGAAGAGGAAGAAGTAGGAGAAACATGCGAGACAAAGGAGGACATCAAGGAATATGGCAAGTTGGAATTGACCCCGTTTTTCAGTGGGAGGTGTAAGCCAACTGCAGACGATGAAGTTATAGGGGAGAATTGAAGGTACCGAGGTGGTAATCATGGTGGAAAGCTGGGCCAGCTTTCTATGCGGAGGAGTTTTTCACAACTTGTAGGTAGGCTTAGGGTATGCACGCTGAATATTACAGGACACTTATTTGAGCTTGGAGGAGTGGACGTCGTTCTCGGAGTAGATTGGTTGCAAATGCTCGAGAAGTATTATTGGATTGGAGCAAGATGAGAATGCGGTTTAAGGAAGGAGATCGGGAACTAAGGGGGGATCCAACGCTGCAGAGGATGTTTGTCTCACTTAAATCAATCCACAGGACCGCGGAAGTGGAGTTTTCGGCGACCCTCTTTGCTATTAGGGGCGTCACAACAGGGGAGCAAGCCGAGGAGGGTAACAGTGTTGAGAAGAGCAGCAATGTCTCATTCCAGGAAGGTGACATGGTGTTTCTCAAATTAAGGCCGTACAGTCAACAATCTGTATGCCCCCGAATATACCAAAAGCTCCCCATATTACTATGGTCCATATACTATGGTTAAACGGATAGGTAATGTCGTTGATCAGCTTCAGCTGCCCAAGGGTTCACGCATTTATCCTGTATTCCATGCTTCACAGCTTAAAAAGGCGGTCGGGGAGGTGAAACAGGGCTTGAAGCTGCCAATGGGTTTGGAGAATGATACACTTTCAACTATGAGCAGCTCAAAATTTTAGCTCATAGAAACAAGAAGCAGACGGGAGAAATGGTACCCCAGGTCTTGGTGCAGTGGAAATAAACCAGTGGAGGTGGCAAACTGGGAAGATACTACCGAGTTCTTCTCTCAGTTTCCGGACATCAGCCTTGAGGACAAGGCTGACATTGAGGGGGAGGGTATTGTTAGGAATCTTATAGATAATTATACAGATATGCCCAAACCAAACATTACACATGTGTATAGAAGGAGGCCCAAGGCCCAAAAGATAGGAGAAAACAAGAATGATAAACAGTAGCATGGAATGAGAGAGAGGGCGTGAAGAATATTTTTCTGTTAGACACTAGCACTAGGCTAGGGGGTGACTGGGACCTTCCCATGATTGTTATGTTTTCTGCCATATTGTGTAACTATCATTTTCGGGAATATAACCCTTATCCTTTCATTCACTTGTCTATCATCACTTGGTTAATCGGTGCATAACAGGTTATTATTTGTCGAGTGGATTAAGTGTGAGGTTTTGGTTGTACATGATTAATCCTAATTACTCGAAACATCATTAAGACTCTACATGCTAGTGTCTCACATTGACTCGCTTACCGAATCCATGAGGGTCATCATGTGGCGGGATTTTGTGAGGTTACGATGCATAGAGGAGTCGATACTTTGTTGTAGATAATTCACTGCTTGCTTAAATGTGTGGATATCCTATGTGATCTAATGAGATAATAGTGTGACAAATCTCTGGCCAAAGTACTAGATTTACTTTAGTTAAATGATTTTCTTAGTTGCACATGCGATGTCGCTATTTGATCTCAAAGATGTATTCAATAGCTATCGACTTCTCGATTCACCAATGGTCATTGATTTGATCAAGATATTTGAGCTAAAGGAACCGTAGTGTATGCTAACCATTGCCAACTGGTTCTTTCAGACACTATCAGTGATACCTAGGGAATCATGGGACGATATTGCTAGACGTTTTATCATAGTTCGATGGGTAAGTCGAAGAGTGCTCTCCGAGTTATATCCTGGAGCCCATATCACTCTTCTCCTATAAATATGACATACTAGGGCTCATTAAAAAATAGAACAACATAACATAAACACTTCTTGCACAAGAGTAGCCCTAGTCTCATTTCCGACAACCATAGAACGTCATAACATAAACACTTGTCTTGCACAACAGTAGCCCTAGCCTCCTTTCCCACAACCTAGTCACCGTGCACTTAGCCGTCGCCGCCCCTCCTTTTGTGCGCCGTCACTGTCGCAGCTCCTCCCTTGCACAAACGTGCCACTACCTCTCCTCCCTGGACTTGGCCGCCGCTTCGTGCGCTATCACCGCCGGTCGGAGATCTCTACACAAAAACTCGCTAGATGTCTAGTGCAAGCTTGTAGAGGAACACGGAATCCAATCGTGAACCTGATTAGGAGAACCGTTCGTGAGGCAACCAAAGGGTCATATCCAAGTAAAATCCGGATTGTTGGATCCAGGCGTTATATCCCCATGAAGGTAAAGAGATCTAAACATCCTATGTATGCCGTTAACATTTTCCTATAATATTTAACGTATGAGCGTGCCCGAATACCGTGACTGGTTCACTGAGATCAATAAAAAATATTAAAAATTCTACTACGAATCGGACGCTCGCGCCAACAGTTAAATGGATTCTCAGGTACTTGAAATTTACTGTAACTTTATCTCTGTTCTTTAGAAAGTCAAATCAGTACTTACAGGGATTCGTAGATGCTGATATAAATGGTGACCTAGATGACAAAAATAATATTATTGGGTATGTGTTCATATTAAGTGGTACGGGTGTAAGTTGAGTGTCTAAGTTATAAAAAAGATTGTTACACTATCAACTATCGAGGAAGAGTAAGTAGTGGTGGTGGAAGAAATCAAAGATATGATTTGGGTGAGATCATTCTTTGAGGAATTGAGTTCAAAGTTTGAGGATAGCACATCACACTTTAACAGTTAGACTGTCAGTCATTTGGCAAAGCATCATGTTTACCATGCTAGGACAAATCATATACAAGTTCAGTATCATCTAGTTATATCAGTTTTGTAAGATGAAATCTTAATGCTTGAAAATATTTATGAAAATAAGAATCCAGACGGTATGCTCACAATGGCTGTGATCGTTAGCAAACTAAAGTTTTAATTTAACGGAGTTATATAAGTTAATGTATTGATGTGTGAAAGCATGATTCACCGATGTCGCTATTTGATCTCAAAGATGTATTGCATAGCAATCGAATTCTCGATTCACCGATGATCGTTGATTTGATCAATATATTTGAGCTAAAGGAACCGTAGTGTATGCTAATCATTGCCAATTGGTTCTTTCAGGCACTATCAGTGATACCTAGAGAATCATGGGGCGATATTGCTAGACATTTTATCATAGTTCGATGGCTAAGTCGAAGAGTGCTCTCCGAGTTATATGGAGTTGTGAGCCCACGGCTAGCTGTATCCCAGGACCATTAGAGGTCACACAAGTACTGGTTTCCTAATTTCCGTAAATATATGAGACTCAAGGTGTTGAGTATGATAGAAAGGACGTGGGAATATGACTTCTATAAACAATGTGGAGACTGAAGTTGTCATATTTAGAATCAGTGGTTGAGAAATTTGATTATGCATCATAATAAACAGTTCCATATACTGAGCACATCGGTGATATCTGATCGTCGATAGGGATTATGATGACACCATGACGAAGGATTCTAACTAGTTTTGAGTCCATATGACTCCAATTAGTTTTGAGTCCATTGGACTCCATCTAGCTTTTCCTGGAGCCCATATCACTCTTCTCCTATAAATATGACATACTAGGGCTCATTAAAAAATAGAACAACATAACATAAACACTTCTTGCACAAGAGTAGCCCTAGTCTCATTTCCGACAACCATAGAACGTCATAACATAAACACTTGTCTTGCACAAGAGTAGCCCTAGCATCCTTTCCCACAATCTAGTCACCGCGCACTTAGCCATCGCCGCCCCTCCTTTCATGCAGTCGCTATCGCAGCTCCTCCCTTGCACAAACGTCGCCACTGCCTCTCCTCCCTGGACTTGGCCGACGATTCATGCGCTTATCACCGCCGATCGGAGATCTCTACACAAAAACTCGCTAGATGTCTAGTGCAAGCTTGTAGAGGAACACGGAATCCAATCGTGAACCTGATTAGGAGAACCGTTCGTGAGGCAACCAAAGGGTCATATCCAAGTAAAATCCGGATTGTTGGATCCAGGCGTTATATCCCCATGAAGGTAAAGAGATCTAAACATCCTATGTATGCCGTTAACATTTTCCTATAATATTTAACGTATGAGCGTGCCCGACTACCGTGACTGGTTCACTGAGATCAATAAAAAATATTAAAAACTTCTGCTACGAGTCGGACGCTCGATCCGAATCCACCATACGCCAACAGTTAAGTGGATTCTCAGGTACTTGAATTTTACTGCTACTTTATCTCAGTTCTTTAGAAAGTCAAATCAGTACTTACAGGGATTCGTAGATGCTGATATAAATAGTGACCTAGATGACAAAAATAATATTATTGGGTATGTGTTCATATTAAGTGGTACGGGTGTAAGTTGAGTGTCTAAGTTATAAAAAAGATTGTTACACTATCAACTATCGAGGAAGAGTAAGTAGTAGTGGTGGAAGAAATCAAAGATATGATTTGGGTGAGATCATTCTTTGAGGAATTGAGTTAAAAGTTTGAGGATAGCGCATCACACTTTAACAGTTAGACTGTCAGTCTTTGGCAAATAATAATGTTACAATGATAGGACAAATCATATACAAGTTCGGTATCATCTAGTTATATCAGTTTTGTAAGATAAAATCTTAATGCTTGAATAGATTTATGAAAATAAGAATCCAGTCGGTATGCTCACGATGGCTGTGATCATTAACAAACTAAAGTTTAATTTAACGGAGTTATATAAGTTAATGTATTGATGTGTGAAAGCATGATTAAGATAAAATTTTTAAATGGGAGATTATTGACTATAAACCATTAAATGAAATGCATAACCATTGTCCGACGATTTATTAATGATGGTTGGTGGGAAATTGAGACCCCATAAAGAAAACCTGAACATTCATGCATAAGGAGCCCTATAAATATAGCTCCAGTTATCGGTTTAATTATTTCATCGGAACCTCAAAAGAGCATAATAAGAAGAAATATTGAGTCTCATGTCTCGTATAAGTTAGAGAAATTATTTTTCTCGGTTATATTCAAGTTTGAGTCGTGAGATATTGAGTGCTTACACGTATTTGTAAAATTTCTCTCATTACTAAATGTTTGTTGTAGCGCCATGGACTTGGCAGATATTTTGGATGAATACATAAATTCTTTATATTTTTGTTAGTTATTTTTATTTTCGTAATTTAAAATTTAATTATTATCATAATTACTAGCATTTGGCATAATCCACAATACTATTTTGAGATAGTGTTCCAGATATTTGTTTAAGTCAGGTTAGATATTAATCTACGCCAACCTGGCTTTTATTTGAAGCTCTAGAAACAACTATTTGGAGCTCAAACTGAGCTCGTCCACTCAGATCGGTTCGAACACAAAATCGAATTTTATTGAGCTAATACGAGATTATGGTTGGAGTTGTTGGGCTCTTTGTTTAATATATATACAAATTTGATATGGTGGACACCCAACATGGGCATCAGACTGACGTGACACTTCCTGGTACTGCCACGTCAGCCTGGTGCTCATATGATGCCCATGTTAGATGCATGTCCATATCATTTCTTTATATATATATATATATTCAATTAACTATGGTAAGCAGTTCTCTTTTAATATTCTTGAATATTTCTACAGTACACGTATTGAGTATATTCTTACTTATTTTATATTATAAAATTACACTATTAACTCCTCTTACAAAAAGCCTGCTTTAGTTAAATTAATTCTAAAATTCATATTATCCGATTATATTTACTAAAAAATCTCGCAAACCAAACATCAAATCATCCGAATCCGAAAAGTTACGAGAATAAACTCACCAGATACGTCAAACGGGTGATGACCTTTCTGAACGAGGAGGTTAAAATGGTGGAAGATTGAGAACACCGCAGCCGGCATGGCCCACATCGAAGCCACCGGAATATTTCTCCGATTCCCTATCTCCACCGCCCAGTCCAAGAATGTATCCGCGATGATGATATTCACCGTCGCTCCGAGCCGGTCAAGCAGCCGTTCAAACGGTTCCCCCATCTTAGTCTGAGTAGCATTTACGAAACTGGGCATGTCGGCGGCGCGGTGCAGCTCCGACGGCAGGACATTTGGGATGGTGGCGAATTGAATGCTATCCGGCTTCTCTTCGGAGCCGATGAAGCCTAGCCACTCCTCTGTGACGACAAAAGTGACTAGGAGATGGGCTTTTCGGTTCGTGAGCAGTTTGCAAAGGTTCATCATGGGATTTACATGACCTCGACCGGGGTAAGGCACAGCCACGATGTGGCACGGAGACGTTGAGCCGTTCTCAGCTGCCGGAGCCATGAGGTGAGAAGCAAAGTGTCACGTGCTTAATTCTTTTATGGCCCGTGAGAGAAGTCTCTGCTTCATTATGACTCATATATTGACGTTGACACAGAAAACAGAATTTGGCGACGACGGTTGGTGAAACTGGTGGTACAGATATAATTTCTTTTTCTTTAGAAGGAAAAATCTTTTTCTTTTGAAAGAAAAAACATAATCTTTAAATAAATAAATTTATAATAAAATAAAATTAAATCAACTGAAAAAAGATAAATGACTATTAGCCGATGGTAATGACAAAGTTATCGCCATCTAAAATATATAATGTTAAAACTTTAAGTTAGAAGTGTCACGGCCCCAAATTGAACATATAACGTCGACGATGTTTGAGAATTATATATTGTAATAATAAGTCTTATAGTATATAAAAAAGCCGGTTTATTATATAATCAACATGATTGCTTTTACAATTTGAATAAAAAAATACGGAAGCTAAATAACATAAACTAAATAAGTTTTCACCAGCCCCAAAACATGTCTCTGAGTGGGAAAAATAAGTAGGGAGTGTTTGGAAAAATACTCAACAAGTGGAGACCATTCGAGTATAACACCTTCACACACACACACACACACACACACACACACATATATATATACTGGACATCATGAACAATTTTAACACATAACAGAGAACAAATAGCACTGATAGTCACTTCGTTCTATGATTTATTGATCAGTCCCTAATTTTTACACATCTAATATGGCGAGTCCTTAATCATTTCATATGATTCAGATAGTAGAATTCTATATAGCCATATCACAACAGTAATAACAGTGCTAGAAACAAAGCATTGATCATAATATGAATTTGACACGAAACAAGTTCTCGAATGATAATTTTAAAATAGAACATGGTGTGAACAACATCTATCTTATTTCAAACGAATATACATAGAAAAATCCCACTTGAAATATCGAACAAAACATGGATGAAGCTTGAGGTTCTTTGGACAGAACCTCGTACAAAGTCTTAGACAACACTTAGGCAGAATCTTGCACTCGAACCTAACAGCACTGCAGCTCGAAATTTCAGATTATAGAAGTGTGTTGTTGTGCATTTTTTTTGTACCAAAACAATGTATTTATAGGTAGGAAACGTGGAGGTGAGAGGTCAACTTTACTGACCACGTTTTTATGGTCATTATGACCATAAAATGTGAATAATCAAGGATATAATATGGTCAAAAGAGTTGTTACAAAGCTTTTGGTGGTAACGATAGTTTGTACGCAATTATTCCTACTCTTCTCAAGATTTCGAATGGTCCAATATATCGGGATTTAATTTCCCGGTCTTCTCAAATCGAATTACTCCTTTGAGTGTAGAGATTTTTAAGGTACCGCTTTTTCACCCACCTTAATTCCCAAGGGTCTTGGCTTCAAGTCTACACAATTTTTCTATTTATCTTGGCTTGCCTTAAGTTTTTCCTTTATTATTGCAACCTTATCCACTATTGATTGGACGAGTTCGGGCCTGTTATGGATTTTTCTCCAAATTCATCCCAATACAGTGGTGATCGACCTTTTCATCCATATAGAGCTTCATATGATGTCATTCCTATGCTGTTGTGGTAACTGTTTTGTATGCGAATTCTATCAAAGTTAGATGTTCATTCCAGTTACCACTGAAATCCAATGCCCATCTCAGAATATCTTCTGAGGTCTGAATTGTTCTATCTGTTTGGTCATATGTCTGCTGATGAACTAAGAGGAGTCTTAGTTTCCATGGCTTCTTGAAAGATCTTCCAAAATCGAGGTACAAACCTTGGATCCCTATCTGACGGAATACTGGTCGGGACTCCGTATAGTCGTACGATGTCATCCATGTATAAGGTAGCTTGTTTATCCAAATATAGTTCATACGGACTGGTAGAAAGTGCACGGATTTTGTTAACTTATCCACGATTACCCATATTTCATCATGACCTTGTGGTAGGCCCACTATTAAATCCATGAAAATATGATCCCATTTCTATTCTAGAATCTCCAAGGATTGTAGTAGTCCTCCGGTCGTTGATGTTCTACTTTGACCTGCTAAGATACCTGACATCTAGAGACAAAATCTACAACATTCATTTTCATTTCATTCCACCAAAAGCTTTTCTTCAGATTTCTATACATATTTGTGCTTCTTGTATGAATTGAGAACTTTGATTTATATGCTTATGTTGGGGAACCGCGGCGGATCCGGATCACGCCTCCCGGCGAGGCAGCGGAAGAACAAAATTAATGCCGGGAGACGATCAATATGATTAAAACATACACAATTCTATGACATTCATAGGGCGTCACGGCCGCGCTGGTCGTGCCGCTTCGCGCAAGTCGTTGCGCGATCTGCCGCCGCGCTGGATGGCACACACGATGAGCGCTTGTCGCTCATCACAGCCGCGCGCTGGTCGCGCGATTGCGCCATGATGGCCGGCCGCTGCTGCACCTCGCTGGGCGCTGTGTCGCGATGGAGATCGGCCGCTGGTTGCGCACCTTGCTGCGCGGTGGTCGAGTGATGGGCGCACGGTGATGCGACGTGAGTGGCGAGACGATGCGCGATGTTGCGGCCGAGCGTGGCTTCTGCGCCGCGCGCGAGGAGGGGCGCCGTCGCATGCGGCGGCCGGCCGAAATCCAAAACGCTTTTAATGATCTCAATCTGAAATTCAAGAGGTTAGATACAATAAGGCAATATCGTATTGATCAGATCCGAAAACCTGGCTCTGATACCACTGTTGGGGAACCGCGGCGGATCCGGATCACGCCCCCCGGCGAGGCAGCGGAAGAACAAAAATCATGGCCGGGAGACGATCAATACGATAAAAACAATAACATGCTATGACATTCATAGGATGTTTAGGGGACTACCTTGCTGGCAACTCGTGCCTGGCTCCGACCGGT
>KV020413.1:0-11171 GCA_001598015.1 Dorcoceras hygrometricum | reverse complement strand
AGATTGGATATTATTAACTGTTTAGATATGTTCGCACTTGTAAACAGTTTCTTGTGATCGTGTATCTCTACTTTGAGTATTCGTAAATTTTTACTCGTAAATATTATATCAGGCCCAAAGAAAAATTTTAACCGCTTTTAAACTTCTGCATTAATTGTGTGCTTAATCTGTATTTATGAGCATCGGGTCTGACAGGATCAGAGCAGATCAAGGGTTCAAGTCTCCCAAGAAACATGTTTTATACCTCTTGGAGGAGGGGTTCTTAGGTTAAGCATACACGGGTGAGATTAATACTGGGGTGGGTGACCGTTTGGAGGATCTCATGCGTCAAACTGCTGACGTTATGACGCTTGATATAGTTGGATAGATGGACGGGAAAAGAGTGATGCCAGATCTTAATGAGTAATATTATCTCTGTCGAGGTAAGAGCCGATAGGGAAAAGGTAAGGTTGATCTCTAACTGACATCATACCGTACCAAAAATTTCGGTAAGAGCCGAAATTAGGGAAAAGGTAAGGTTGATATCTAACTGAAATGAGACAGCATCAGTAGTTTGATATGCATCTTCCGAACTAATGGGTCTAACAGTCAGACCCATGCACAAAATATGTGCACTTTGCAGCGTCATATGTATAAGAAAATAAAGTTGCATTTTGGCTAATAGCTATAAATTTTAGCGTAGTAGTAAGCGTTTGATCCTAACAAAATCAATTCAATTACTTATGCTCAAAAACCTAATACATTATTAAAATCTCAATTATATATAAATTAAAAGTTTGATTTGTCAAATTTATTCGAAAACGCAAGATGAAATTTTTCTCAATTCTTAATTTTTCAATAAAGATATGATTTTTATTTTCATAATAATTATTGATAGGATTTGAACGTGTTTAGCGAGGTTGTAATAAACACTTGTTAAAAATTTCGAGTAAGTTAATCTGATTTAATAAATAGGTCAAAACAACAATTCTGACTTTTAGCGACGTCAAAATATAGAATGTGCTTCCAAATGATAATATTTTGTGACGCTCCACGTAGTTAGCGTCGCTAAACAAAAGTGAGGTGAATGAAAATTTCATTTTTCCGTTAGTAATTTTACGACGTATTAGAACTAATATGTTGCCAAATATACTTTTTAGCGACAAACTACACGCTCTGCGTCGTTAATAGATGGCGGAAAATTTTCCCACCAACATGCCACCTTGGAAGTGTATGAAGTCTGATAACATGATCCTGTCATTATTAATACCTGGACCAACATCTCCTAGAAAAGACATGGATGTATTCCTTCGTCCACTTATAGAAGAGTTAAAGAAATTGTGGGAATATGTGAATACTAGAGATGTACTGACTAATGATACATTCTTAATGCGTGCAGCACTTTTGTGGACTATCAATGATTACCCAGTGTATACTTTAATGTTTGGATGGAGTACGAAAGGTTATAAAGCATGTCCAAATTGTACGAAGAAACTCCTTTAAAAGGCATAAGGAGTAAGATAGCTTATATCGGACATCAACGTTTTCTTCCTCTAAATAATCCAATGAGGCGAATTAAACAATTTGATGGTCAAATAGAAAGAAGATCTCCTCCTAGAGAATTAATATGGAAGAAATATTAGCTCAGTTAGAACATGTGCACATTGGTCTTCCTAGAAAGCACAAGAAATATGGTGGTATAAAGCGCAAACGATCACCTATCGAGCATAATTGGTCGAAAATGAGCATATTTTTCCAGCTTGAATATTGGAAACACTTACCACTTCGACATAACTTAGATGTAATGCACATTGAGAAGAATGTATGTGATAGTGTTCTCGGGACGTTGTTGAACATAGAAGGAAAATCAAAAGACACAGGAAAGGCAAGACTAGACCTTCAAGATATGGGAATTAGGAAAGAGTTGCATCTCTACAAAGATGGAAATAAATGAAAGAAGCCACCAGCAAAATTTATATTAAGTGCTCCAGAGAAGCACCTATTTTTCAATTTATCAAATCAGTGATATGTCACTGATCTCGCTATGTCAAGGGTTTAGGTCCATTACCTAAACTATTTGTAGTGGGTGGTTCCAGAGCAACAAACCTCACGACAACTTGTCATGATGATAGTGAAAAAATTTCAACTATGTAAAAAACAATTGATGAGCAGAAACAGATTATAGATGATGACTATCTGTAGTGGATGGTTCCAGAGCAACAAACCTCATGGCAACTTGTCATGATGATAGTGAAAAAATTTCAACTATGCAAATATTAAGTGATGAGAAGAAACAGATTATAGATGAGCAGCACAAAAAGTTTGAGGCGTTATTGCAACTGCTTCAACGGGTCATTCCCGGCTTCTATTTCCATGCTCCACCTACATGATCTTCGATTCAATCTCCTCCACCCCCTCCACCACCTCCAGCATCGACTATGTATATTTTTCGTTTTATATCAATATATATTTAATGAATATCGTACCACTTATATTCTTTTAGACAATACTTGAAGAGCTTTTTTTTAGTGGATTGAAAAAACTATTTGAGTTATTATTATTAAATTGACCTTTTATAGATTTTTATTTTATGTAATTTATTAAGTTTTAGATTTTTTAAGAATATTCATGATATTTTTTTGCGATATTTTATAGGTTTCGTTAAATGTTTAACATATTGGTGACGCGTTTCATGTGTTGCTAAACACTTAAATATTAGTATTGAAAGTGAAAAATATATATATATTCCACGACGCAATAATGATGTCGGGAAATGTCAACAATAATGGCGACGCACTGGACAAACGTCGCCAATTGTTAAAGTTATTTGCGACGCGTGATGTACAATGTCGCCAAAGAACAAAGAGACATTTACTGATTAAGCATTTGCGGCGCAAGGCTGCAACGCACTTCTGCGCCGCCAAATATGCAGCGACGTTGTTTTGGATATATAGTGGTGCATTTTGGCGTCGCCAAATGTTAAATTTCTTGTAGTGAGCTAGCTTGTACTTGGTTCTCGGCCTGCTTCGTTGTCTCAAGCTATAATAAATATTGTGTGGAATAATTTGATTTAACAGTGAACTACAAACCAACAAATGAAAAGTAAATGAAACAAGAGATCTTAGATGTGTTTGTAGAAGTTCGAAAACTTAACTACTATGTCTCCCCTTCTTCGGTTTCAGAAAGGATTTACTAGAAGTTTTTGATTAGTCAATTCTGTTGTACAAACCCACTTCATCTTAGTTACAATACTTGAGCTAAAACCCATATCTTTTCAATTCTGAGAAGCATGCTCCTGTCAGGTTATAAATTCTTATATGAAGAATTCTAACACTTAAAGTGATCCTAAATGATCTGATATCTCAATAAGAGTGAGCTGATTAACATTGAGAGTGATGACATATCACTTCTTCATAGTTTGTTTGCTCTCGTCGTTGTTTGTTGTGTTTTCTGTCCTGTCATTCTTTTATTTCTCTTTTAGTCTTTTACGGTCTTCGTATCTTCAACATTAATGAATTCGAACATTACTCACAATAATACTGATCTTTAATACTTATTCAGAATACTATATAAGCATTTAATGTTACCTGTGTATCTTTCCAAGAAAAAAATACTTATCATAAAATGTTCATCGTCCTTTAAGTTTAATACGAAAAATATTGTCATTATCCAAGCTCGAGCTTGAATCTTCGTAATCGGTTGAGCTCCATACCCTTACAGATTAAAATCAAGTCGTGTGATATTCGAGCTCAACTTCGACTAGTATGCATCCTTGGCTACCCAGGCTCAACGTATATGCTTTTATATACCTATATATAGGTAGAAGAATGCATTTTAGGTGGGAAAACTACTAACAATACCGACAAAGAAATCACAATTTGTTCATTTAATTCGAAGCAAAAAAAACAATAATTTAATTATTCTTTTGCAGATCTGTAGGAAAAATGAAGAAAGACAATCTGTAAAAAAAATAAACATAAATAAAATCAAAAGTAAAAACTGAGAAACGAATTTTGTAATTGTCATTATCAATTAACAAAAGCGCACCGTTTCCTAATTTCACCATTATTCCCTGTCAGCACTCCGATCTTTCCCATCTTCACCATGGATTTGGCAAAATCCTTAAAAAAGGTGGATCCCTTCGTAGCAACCTGACGATTAATGTAAGCCCGAATCTTTGCATCAGCAAGAAGAGCTGAATCAGAAGTAAACAGTCCCCTCCTCTTGGCCACCAACGCGAAATAATCTTCGTCAAATGTTTTGAAGCTTCCAGGGTCCATTTCGACGAGAGTGGTCACATCCGTGGGGCTGCATTTTCTACGCAGCCGTGCGGCGTAGTTCGAGTCGAGGGCGGGATCGCTGTCTCCCCTGCCGGTGAAGTTGTAGAGGCGGCTGCTGAAGCTGGAGCAGTGTGAAGTTCCGATGGTGTGGCCGCCTGACAGAACTACTAGGTCCTTTGAGTTTAATCCCTTTGAGGCAAATGATGCTTTCAACTGAGTGACGTTGAAAAATGGCGGCGGCAGATTCGTCAGGGCCTCCGCCGCTATCGACACCTTCCCGTCTTTTCTTCCTAAGGGAACTTTCCAGAATGGTCCATTTAGCTGTCAAATGCATCATCATACAGATTATTAAAAACCTGTGTAAAGTTTAGGTAGTGTTTGAAAAAACAGCTACTTCCCAGCTTGCGGTCCATGAAATAATTGGAAATTATACAAACATCATCAATAGTTTATACTGTACTTGTAGGGATATGCATATAAAAAAATACACACTTACAAGCCTAGAAAACATTATATGAATACTGAGACTTACAACAGACACAGCATCACGAGTCACCAAAGCCAAGATATCAGCACAAGAAACAACACCAGGGCACTTCCTTTCGACCGCTGATTTTACTCTGTCAACTGCTCCAAATCCTCTTAGCGACTGATTGGGGATTGCATCCTTCTCAGCTTGAGCACGCCTCGTCGAGTTTAGAAGCACAGAACCGTCGCAGCCCTACAAATCAGTCATAAATTTAGTCCCAGAAATATGTATGGTGGATCACGTATGCATGTGCAAAAACATGAACGTACCCTAACAAAACAATCGTGAAAGTGCATTCTGAGTAAGGGAGCAGCAAGGGTGGGAGCTCGAGTAATGATTCGAGTAGTTTCTCGTTTCACGATTGCCTCGACCTTCGGACATGTTTTACGATAGTATCTAAGCTTCAGTCGTTGGCCAGAACAGCTGTTGAAAACAAACAAGAGGGCAAACACAACAACAAAATGCTTGGCGAGAGCCATCAGTTTGAACCCGAGCTAGTTTTTGCCGATCGAGTGCTTGTATGATTTGCATTTCTTGTGGTTCGTATATATATATAGTCCAGTAGTTCATATCATGGGAACCTCTCATTGTACAAAATTAACAATATCTATGTTCATTTTTAACTTTAAATTTTTCTTAGGGTTGACTTTGTCGTAAATGCATGTGGGTGTATGTTATATAATTATCTAATCATCAGATCTGATAGTGAAAAAGGAAGATTATACACCGGTTTATAATAAACCTGACTACTGCCTTGTAAGAAATAATTTCGAGACACTGCATTTTTTCTATGTTTAAAATCAGAGAGAAGTAATATATATATATATATATACAAATAAACTAAATTATATTATTCGATTGTTGAGGTTGCCAACTGATTGAAGCACGTTTAAACATTATTATAAAATTAAATAATAATGATTCTATGTATAAAAACATATATAAAAACCAATGTTCTAATATTGGCATCTATCATTAGCATCTCAAACTAGCTCGAAAAACTCTCTCGAATTAATTAAGTGTCTTATATTCCAGACTGAGCAAATATCTGATTACAGGGTTAATAATCTTCCAATGTTATGCCTTTGTAATCTTTTTATTACCCCACGATATACCTCTCTAATTTTTTTTTCTAAGATATATATAAATATAATCTTTCAAATTAAATTGTTAGGATCGAAAATAAGGCTTGGGAGTTCAGGGGTGAATGAACTCCTTTGCCAATTTTTAAGAAAACTGATATAAAAAATTACTTTACAAGCTAACCTCTAACCCGAGTTATCAGCTTGGAGGGTCTCGGTGATAATTTATGTCTTGGGTAACAATTAAGTTTGTGCGGAATAAACTCAATTTAACAGTAAACAGATAGATAACTTAAATGCGTAAACGTAAAAGGTAAGGGTCAAGAGTTTGTTTATGGAAGTTCGGAGTTTAATCTCCTATGTCTCCCCTTCTTCCTCAACAGGAATGATTTTCACTAGAAGATTTGATCTATACAACTCCTTGTACAAACTCGATCCGACAGCCAGCAGCTGCAAGAACTCTTAGTAATCTCACAATAGAAACAGACCGCAATCTGTTCTAAAATACAATGAACACAGCTCTAAGCTGGTTTGCTATTCTAGCACTCAACGCTCTGTTTTTTATTTACAAGGAAACTCGATACTGCAGAGTGTGATACAAAGGTTGTGTGACACAAAGAATTGATAAAAACAATCTGCGTGTGTGTGTCACTAGCTGTGAGCTGGTTTGAGAAAATGAACTCTGTTTTCTTTCATAATAGTTCGTAAGTTGTTCGATCACAGCATTAGGTTGCGGATCTAGAGCGTTAGAGTTCTTCTCAAACTGATCTGCTCTCCAATTTATATCATTTGGATACAACGGTAATAAATGTTACCAGTAGACACATCGTATGTATCCAAAATGAGAAGACCGCGGCCTTAAATGCTTGTACTGTTACGTACACCTTCATTAAATTTTTTTCCTGTTTTTGCATACTTTTCGCCATCTTCAGTTCAAAACAAATCTCTGTATATCTGGGATTAACTCAAAGTAATTCCAGTTGACTACAAATCGATACAGAGAGTCAAATACATGACATCAATCTGTACAAAACCTAAAGTAATCTGAACCATTTTGCTAAGTTGTCTTTACTCAGCAGTTCCGATCTGGTCATTACGTTGAACTTCTCTAATTTGGTCTAAGATGATCTGCTCTAATCTGCTTCTAAGCTGTCCAGATAGTAATCTTTGTTCACAACATTATAGCAACTGTCTTCTTCTATAGAAACACAATCCTTTCTAATTGCATACATCTTTTCTAAAAGAATCTGGCTTGTCCTTCATTAACGCTATCGCTGAACTATCTCAATCTGAGTTGTTTTCTCAACTGATCGAATACAAACTGTTCTATCTGTTCTGTTTGGATGGAATCTGCTCTTGTAAACTGATCTAATCTCAATCTACTCTTCTTTCAACCGATAAACTTATTAGATACTTGTTCTGTTCTTCCGAGTCGTTTGTTTTTAACCAGCTTAGCTAAATACCTGAGCTGGTTTGACCTTAACCAACTTAGTTAACATCTCTAAGTCTCCAAGCTGGTTTGTCCTTAACAAGCTTAGCTCCAATCTGGTTTCCATAGTCAACGCAGTAAGCTCAGTGTTGAACTGGTTCATAATTTCTTGAGCTGATTAATCTCTTTTTGTCTTCAACAAAACTTATAAATTATCCAACACATATTAATGATGAGACTAAAAAAACATTTGTTAAGTTAGTACTGCCAGCCCAGTTATACTTTCAAATCAGCAATCAGATAATTATGTATATATAAACCTTGTAACTTGCCAGAAGATGATCTTTATTTTATCATATTTGTGAAAATGGCAGTTGGGATTGTGTTTTGAAAAATATTAAATGCATGTGTATATACTAATATATAACATGCTACTATGATTGAAAAAAAAAATTCAAATATCGTACATTAAAAAATATGTGGTGCAATGGTTGTGGGAAGATAATCCCGTCTTCTCGACCAGTGCTGCTAAACGTGTATTGATTACAAAAATTCATTTCTCAAACTTCATGTTACATTGAATATAAAACCTTTCGACTTAATAATACAATCTCAAGATATAATTGAAGTAATTATACCGATGTACAATATATTGGATGTACTTTTATCATTATTTTAGAAAATTAATGACTTGTAATGATCATAGAATGTGTCGATTTTGACAAATTAAAAGAAGCTCAATTATTAATTCCGTTTGTTACTGAGAATGATACAAAGAAAGCTCCAAATGCTTTGTCCGAAACAAACTTAATGTTAATTAGTATTCATACTGCTCTTCTGATATCATGATCTTCCACTACTTAGCCACATTGCTCGGACCACACACACATGAATATGTGTATACACTAAATGTGCCCAAAATAATCTCTAATATAATAGTTTCTAAATTTTTTATTGATTCAATAGGCCAGACCCCCAATTAACGGCGGACAAGTGAATTTGAGCGATATATAACAGGACACAAATAATTTTATTTTCTCTAAAAAAAAAAGAAATAATTAGTTATACCTAATTCTGATCTTTCGATTCGCAAAAATCCTTAATTTCCGTGATACACGCCATTAAACCATGCAAAAGCAATCGACTAATTAATCTCCAGGAAAAAGAAATGTTTTGTTCAATAATTGTCTCATTTTGTGTTTTGGTTCTTGATACTCAAATTTGATTTGGTACGAAACTTGATTTTCTTTGTATTTTGTAAGATTAGCCTATTAGAGGGCTAACTCCATATATAGGCCAGAGATCCCTTAGTTTATATAGGCTTTAAATACATAATGTACTACCAAAATGTGATAATTAAGTTGAGTGACCACAAGAACCTATATATTCTCTCTTAATCTATGAGTTGCGTACTCAAATTTGATTTGGTACGAAACTTGATTTTCTTTGTATTTTGTAAGATTAGCCTATTAGAGGGCTAACTCCATATATAGGCCAGAGATCCCTTAGTTTATATAGGCTTTAAATACATAATGTACTACCAAAATGTGATAATTAAGTTGAGTGACCATAAGAACCTATATACTCTCTCTTAATCTATGAGTTGCGTTCCACATCGGATAAATCCATTACAAATTCCACTGTTTTGTCATAACTAAATAATTAATGAAAATGACGAAGCACATATTTGTGCATTTTTCTCTGGATATATGTAAATATGTGTGTAATTACAAGAAAATAACTATAACTATAATTATAGTTTATAATATATAAAATTATAAGTAGTGCTTGCTAGCATATGCAGCTTCTTTAGAAATGACGTCACCCGAAGACCAGCAGCCTCGATTAATTCGTCTTATGCAATTTGTCCTCATCTTTGCATATGTTCTGTTCTTGGTGCCCAATCAATGTATTGGACAAGTTGTTATAGGAAATTATATGTCTATATTTAATTTAAGAGGGTATCTAAATAGTATAGAGGACACGAGAGAAATTATTTAATAAATTAGTGGCACCCCTTAATTCATTAATTAAGTCCCAGATTTTCACTTTCAAGCTACTTGTAATAAGGTTGTTAGTCTCCAGTAATTATACTTAATTTAAAAGATGTGCATGTTGATTAAGACAGCTCATGTTTGCTTAACAAGCATAGCTGTTAGATATATATTAGTTTAAAATCATCTGTCGGAAATATATTTTATTGTACAGTATGATATCCTTTAAATATATCATTTGAAAATTTTGGTATTTAAAAGTATGAACAAATGTATCCGTCTATTGCTATGTATTTTAAACCAATGCTATATATAGTCTATGGAGATATCATATTTAAAATTGAATATACGAAGATATGTAGGATCGATCGCTTCCCGTTTTATCAAAAAGTATAGCCGGTGGAAATGATGGAACTCCAATTTTTTAAACAGTATAACAACTCAAACATCACGGTTCGATCGCTCTACCTAGCATGGACAATTATTCACTTCAACAAGCTCCTAATAAAGGAAGCGTGTTCTTAACCGGGTAATTCTTAGTTGTGTAGTTAACAACTTATTTTCTAAAAATGATTATTTCATTAAATTGTATATTTGTATTCCTAAACTAACGAGCTAACTAGCATATGATTAAAATGAATTTTAGAAAAGAATATGTGCAGATATATGTTCATATTGCATGAACATACACTGTGTGCCTCCTCGCTAGACTAGTACGAATATTAGAGACAAGAAATGAGCGAGGAATCTTTAGCTAACAAGGCAGTAACGCACATGGCAGGACAAATAGTGAGAGATCTCAGTCTCTATTTGTTGTTAGTCGGCTACCTGCTATGAATATATATATAATAGTGGATATATTTTTTTTTCAATCTAATCAATAATTTTTTTATAAAAATCATATATAGTTTAATAATAAACGTATGTATATTCCTATAAATTTAAAATCATATTAAAAAGATAACGGAATATAATTATAACTAGTTCCCCTTCGCACATGTTGCGTACTTATATAGTTGAAAGGTCATTTAAAATGCAGATAAAGATAGTATTGGATTTACAAAATATACATAAAGATATGATTGCAAATTAAAAAGAGAGGTTAATTAAAATTATCTTTTATCAATAAAGAGGAGCATGATGATTTTATTTCACATAATTTTATACTAAACCACTTACGTACGGTCCCTGAAAATACGAAGGTAACACTTATGGGTTACAATAAGTCTCTTTTGCAATTCTATTCGTTGGACACAAAGTTGTAGCCGTTAAAAAGGCTTCTGTAAAGTTCTGACAAGGTTGTACCTTGTGTCCTTTATCATTAAATGTATTTGCAGGCGTTGTTGACTTTGAGCTCTCTTCTTTAAATGCGTTGCTTCCTTTCTGACTATAAGCATGTGATATTTGACAATACAGCAAATTAGTTTGAATAGTCTTCTCAATACTTTTGTTCAACTGCTTTGCTCCGAGTTGGTTTGGTCGAAGCTTAATTCTCTGAGCTGGTTGCTCTTTCATTTGTTCTGCTCTTGAAGTGCTCTGATCTGTTCTGCTCTTGAAGTGCTCTGATCTGTTCTGCTCTTCGTTCATATCTGCTCTAAACTGCTCTAAGCTGATCGACTCACTGCTGATTCTATATTGAGCTGTTCTGTTCTGTTTGGCCCTAAGCTGGTTTGTTCTCTTATCTTCTAAGCTGTTCGTTTCTCTCTATTCTGTGTTGTACGAGCTTGGGCGTACTTAGCTGTTCTCAACGGATTCTGCTCTGAGCTGTTCACATAGAACTGACATATAACCACCGGTGAATTTGTCTGAACTGCTTATCTGATCTGTTCACACTGATCTGATCTGTTTTACGCTTTGAGCTGATATGATCTGATTCCG
>KV020411.1:0-11465 GCA_001598015.1 Dorcoceras hygrometricum | reverse complement strand
AATTTGAGAACATAATTCATATGTGTTTAATGTATTGAACGAGTTACCGGGATGATCTTTAATGAAAATCCAACATGAACTTGTTTGCTCCACACTTCAATTTTCAGATGTATTTTCATGTGTTATTGTGGTATCATATAGGCAAAATGAGGTATTATTGATCTCGATTTTTATATTTTTTCGGTGAATTTATGTACTCAATAATGTTGTAAGTTTAATTTAGGAACATAATTCATACGTATCCTTAAAAGTAATGAACGATGGATCTAGAGTATCTTTAATGAAAATCCCAAAATGAACTTGTATACTTCCGAATTCCAATTTCATTATATTTTCATGTGCAATCGTTGTATCATATGAGATAAATTATGTATTATTTTTCTCGGTTTATGTATTTCTTCAATGAATTTAATCACTCAAGAATATTGTAAGGTGAAGTTGTAAACATGCTACTTTCATTTGCTTTTAAAGCAATGAATGAAATACGTAGTGATTTTCAATGAAAATCCCAACATGAGTTGTATGCTACGCACTGGTATTTCAGCTGTATTTTCATATGCAATCGTGGCATCATATGTTCAAAATAAGGTATTATTTATCTCGATTTTAATATTGTTTCGGTCAAATTACGTATTCACTGATATTATAAGTGATGTTGGGAACACAATATATAAGAAAGAACTAACTGCTACAATAACAGCTCAAACACTGAATACACAAGTCAGATCATAAATTTCAATACCAATATAGTGATTATTTTCAGACAAACTGAAACTGAATCACATTTTTAGAATAAAAGTTTTTCAAGATGACACTTCTGACCAAAATAATGAAATTTCTCAAAAGTCGTTTCTCAAATATCGCTACTTGGTACCAAATTATATAGTACAATGTACGCAATATTTGGTTTGTTACCAGTCACGTAACTGCAAAAGTACCAACTTCTACAAATACTCGGCCTACTAATATGTGCCTTATTTGTCATCGGGCTTCGTCGATGCTGGAGCTTGCGTCGTTCTTTCTTTCTTTTCCTTTATGTTTTCTTTCCCCTTTTCCCTTTTCCTTTTTCATTTCTGTTTCTTTTTTCATTTTCCCTCTTTTCTTATTTTTTCTATTTTATTTTATATTATAAAGATGACAAAATGGTAAAAATCAAGATATAATGAGTTAAAACAAACATTTTGTTCTTTTCCGATATCATATAGTTTGTAATGGATAGCAGTGCAAATATATTCACATGTAATTATCTCTTTAATTGATATGTAGTTGCATTATATTAACAAATGGTTTAATTGATACAAGTCTTGCCATTGAATAGGCTGATCGATGATGACCCGTGAAATATAGAACAAAATAATTCAAATTCAGGTTTGACGTAAAAAAGTAACATGTCGAATTTATATCAAATCGGAAATTTGATCAGATATGTTCTTGAAGACGGACTGGAATGCTCGTGAATCTACTCAATTTATTCACATACCCAGTATAGAATTAGACTTCTGTTTAGTTGTCCCCCGTTTTACTTTCATAATTCTTTTTTATAACGATTTTGTTTGCCATGTTTTCTCTTCATTCCTATCAAATACGGTTGATTATATCATCATTATTTTTACTATATGAGTAAATTTTTATTTAATTTTTAATTTTGTAATTAAATTCTCCAACAAGAACAAGAAAGAAAGAGCATGAGCGAGACATGGATTAATCAATCATAATTAAACAAACAAAATGCAAACAAAGAACAAACATTAAATTATATGAGACATTCATATATCATATTCTTTTTGGATAGATCATACATGTGAAAAATTATTATTTCTTAAATAACAATATACTTTTACATATAAGTATGATTTAGTAGATGGTTCGTTCAGTTTAATATAATACATGAAAAAGTATTAGTTTTTATATGGAAAATATTATTTTTCATACTAAATAGTGATATATTTACTTAACAACTGTTTGAGAAATATAAATCCTATAGCATCGGATCCCAGGAAAAAATTATATTATCAAATTTGAACCCACCGAGCAAATTCTTACATTTACCACCCAATGGAAATCACCCATTCTACTGAAAACAATACTCCGCCATCCAACGCCGCAGCCGCCTCTTCCTCCCACCAACACACTCCTCCGTATCTCCTCCACCACCTCCATGGCCGATCACCGTCTTTCATTACCACGCTCAACACACCAGGACGTGTTGGATCGTTTACTGGCACAAGCTCATCATCATCATCATCATCATCATCATCATCAGTCGCGGCGGCGGCTGTCTCAGCCACTGGTATTTCTTCCCAGTCCGCCACCGGGTCTCTGTCTCCGCAGGTGTTGGACGCCTCGTTATCCATGACAACCTCGTCGCAAATTCAAACAGACACCTCAACCTTACAGAAACCGGCCCGACAAACACAACCAGCTGCGGCGGAGCTAGTAGCTCAGCGGCCACCCAAAAAGCCGACCAAAGACCGCCATACCAAGGTCGACGGACGCGGGAGGCGCATCCGCATGCCGGCGGCTTGTGCGGCTCGGGTCTTTCAGCTTACTAGAGAATTAGGCCACAAATCCGACGGTGAAACTATCGTGTGGCTCTTGCAGCAAGCGGAGCCGGCTATCATAGCCGCCACCGGCACCGGCACGATTCCGGCTAATTTATCTACTCTTAATATACCTATTAGAAGCAGCGGGGCCACCTTGTCGGCGCCGCCCTCAAAATCCGCGCCGCATTCATTCTCCAGCACGTTTGGTTTAGCTCACCACCACTCTTACGAAGAAAATTTCTCACAGATGTTTGGATTTCATCAGAGCGCTCATCTGTTACAAGCAGCTCATCTTAAGGAAGCATTAGCCTTCAGAAACAGCGCGGGGGAAGGAGGAGGCCGCGGTGGACAGAAAGCAGCGGAGAATTCCGCGGGGAAGAGATATAGAGAAGATATATTCAAGCAAGACAATCCCAATATTTCCAACAACAACACCGCCGCGGCAGCCGCCGGGAACTCTCCGGGTAGCATGTTAAGACACTCCAACATGATGCTCACCGCCGACATGCGGGCTGTAGATCCCTCCCCGAGCAGTGGCTCCGCCGGAAGCACCTTCTGGAAGCTACCCATGTCTACGTCAGGCGGTGGTGGCAACGCCCAACAAACAGTACAGTCAGCAGCTTCATCCTGCTCGGCGGCGGGCCCATCAGAAACGGTTCGAATGTGGCCCTTCTCCACCGCACATGGCGGCGAAAATACCAATACCCTTCAATCTCCCTTTCACTTCATGCCAACGTTTAGTTACCCCGGCAATCTTGAATATCGAAGATCCAATCAGTTACAGCTTGGAACGATGCTCCCTCCATCAGAAAATCCAAATCTCGGAATATTAGCAGCTCTAAATGCATATTCGAAAAACCAATCTAAACATGAATTGTGATCATAATCTTGAGCAGCAAAATCAACATCAAGCTACAGACAGTACCCGAGAAGATGGCCAAAATAGTTCTAAATAATACATAATAACATGTATGTAAGGTTAGTTCATGATGAATACTCCATATTCAAACCTCTCTCACGTAAAAGTTTATTCAAGATTTCGCAGGAAAAAAAAAAAAGAATGTGCTTTGCCGTAGTTTCAGATTTGAAATATATTATGAGCGATTGCATTAAGAATTGGAGGAATCAAGAAACAGAACATGGAAGAGTGTTCTGTTCAAAGTTTGGAATCTTTGTATTTAAGAAATTTGTTATGATTCCTGATATTTGTTTGTTTACCATTATCATTTTTTGGGAATATTAGTGTAATTTGCTGGGAAATAATTTAGAATATAATTTGATAGGTTAATCGAAAGGCCTGGCGGAACACTAGAAATGTATAAAATGGTTGGTTAACAAATTATATTTTTGGGTTTAAAATTTGTACGCTTTCCTTTTCTATTGCATTATCGGTCAACTCAAGAATACTGGCTCACTTTTAGTACCATTTTTTTCCAATCTTAGTCATATAAAGGCATGTATTTGGTCATTGCTCACTTAAATGAAAAAAAGTGATTTTAATTGCCCCAGTGGCACAGGAAAGTTGATAAGACCTGGAGTGATATGGAAATAACTTCCCCGATTTCACGGGTTCGATTCTCGTATGGAGCATATTCCCCACTGAAATATTGCGGGTATGCTTTGGAAATTAGTCTGTTATATGGGTCCTCTCCTTCGAACCCTGCCTACTCGTACATATCCTTCGATTTACCAAATGTATGGGTCAAGGGACCTCTGACCTATACAGGGGGTTAGCCCATTAATGAGTTAACTTTTAAGAAAAAAAAGTAAAAATTGAGCTAGGAATTGATTAATAGTATGACCAAATATGAAAACATTCTCAACTTTGAAATTGATTAGAGCATGACATATATGCAAGCATGCTCAATCTAAAACCAAAATGGAATTGATTATTAAATTTTAAGTAAAATGTTAAGAGTGTGACATTATGCAATAGTAGTTAATACCATTTCAGAATTTTATCGTTTCATAATCTTAATTCTTAGATTGAGCTGATTCGGGAAGTCAAGCATTCACACAAAAATATACCTTTATCAAAAAAATCAAATCTTGTATTGTAAGTTTATATATATATTATCATTGTGCTTCAAACACGCACAATTAATCCCGTTATTACGGGACAATTGATTCTTCACTTTTATCATTTCTCATAATATGTTGACACTTAGACACAAATCCAAGACACTTTTAATCATGAGACTTAACTTTAATTATGCCATCAATTAATAAAGTATATATGTATTTGATGGGTTGAAACGGTGACGTTTTGGACGATTTAAATGGTATGAATTGCCACTGCTATGACCATCAATCTTCAGTAGAGTTGCAAACAAGCGATCGACGCCTTGTATGATCCATTCAAAATTTATAAGATGCATATAATCATTAAACTTATACAATAAATTTACTTAACCCTTAAACTTTTAAGAATATATTATTGAGTAAAGATTACGATAGAGCATTTTAATTAAAGATAATATTGTATATTTCGAAAATGAGTATTAAACCATAATAATGATAATAATAATATTTTTACTATTAGTTATTATTATTATTATTGGGAGGACGGTTTTCTTCCCCTTTTTTACGAAATAACTTTCTTACTTAAACAAAAAAGTTAGAAGTTCAAAATTATTCATATATATTTTAAAATCTGCAGCATATTAGAAGTTGAATATTTGGCCACTCAAGTGCGTACTTCTATTGAAGAACTCTTCTTGCAACTCATGGATGTCAAATGGGTTGTGAGGGATGATCCAGTATTTTGATAAAATACACAACTTGTGCGGTATATTTCCCAAAGAGCTCAATATGAGGAAAAAAGAGCTGCAAGTTAAAACACAAAAAAATATATGGGAGAAGATAAATCATGTTCTCGATGATTCCTGGCGCCTCAACGGAATGCCTTCGGTGCCAAAGCCATCCTCATCGTCAGCGTATCTCGGAAGTTTCATGCTCATAGATGAAGAACCTACAACAAAATATGGATTAGAAAAACGCGAACAACTACTTACCGTGGAGAGCGTTTGGACAAAGAATTTGCAAAAGTCCTGCGGTAGTAAATTAGAAGCGAGTGCTTCTATGTACAAATTCGTCAATTATATGCCCGTTGATAGTTCCAAATGTTCAGAGAAGTTTTACATAGATTTCAATAACTCTGAGCTATAACTAATATTAAAGAGTTCATACCGTCGGCCATGTCTTTTGTTTTGTGAAGAAGAAAAGTTCCAGAAAGAATGGTCACAAAGCCACACATTTCTGTAACAATCTGGGTTGGATTCTGCCTGTCCCAATCCTGTTCATGGTAAACAAAACAATTTTGAATCATAATATCATGAGGTTTCATTACATCCATGGCGTTTTATTGCTCGTTTTGAGTATGAACCGTATAAAATGATTCATGGGAAAGGACAATGATCCAGTAAGATGTCTTCCAACAAAATTAAGTTCTTCGGACACTTTGCCTAGAACAAAATTTCATGAATTGTAGATGATCAATGATGCCAAGAATTTACAATAAACATGGACCTTCACATATCTTCTCAAATAACTAATATGTCTTTCTGCCATAACATGTTATATAATATTTTATAGGATCCACAACCAAAAGGTAAATTGATGGCATTGGTGCAAATTAAAGTTTTTAAGCCGTGTGGCAGTTCAAATACCACATCTTCATCACAGTAACAAATAAACATCCATAAGGGACAGATGGAGTAATCTCCAGTCATTCTGACAGGAAAAAAATGTTTGCGTGTGTGATATTCATCTTTCTCAATACATGCACTCGAGTATATGGTTCCCCTGAACAATAGATCCTTTTGTAACAGTAGATGAATTGGTGAAAGTAATTGCAGTTTTAGATTAGTCTATTTATGAAACCATTATACAACCAAGTAACATTCTGTAGTCCATTGAGATGAATAGTTAATTACCTTGAACATTATCACACTTGCCAATATAGTCAAGGATGTGAACATGACATAGTAAATAGGCGAAACTACAGCAGTGTTGAACGTGTCAAGAGCCTGCATCCAAGATTTATGATAAATTAGAAATCAAAAGTTCATACAGAGACGCCATCCAAAACTACCTCTTCCATTACCACAGGTGAAAACTATTGCATTACAGGGAGAAAAGAACAAGAGTACGCCAAATCAATTGATACAAAGTTCAAAAACTTTGATAACTCCTTTTTTCAAGTTATCGGACACCCAACAAAATGAAAAACCAACAAGTTGATAGCTAATTATTACAAATGACATATATGGATAGACTGATAAAGTGCCGTTACAGAGATAGGCACACCTAAGACCGAACTCACATGGTAGGTATGGTGTTCCTATCTGCTTCAAACATCATCAACTAGGTAATGAAATTTTTTTACCTTATTTAAGTAATTCATTTGAGTAATCACACAAGCACCAACAATTATAGCAAAGGCCCACGTCTGGGGATATATAAGCTGATTCATTCCTGACAATGTCAACTTCAATGCAATTCCTAGTGCTTTCACACTCATGACCTGCAAAGTCAATGTTCATAGTATTAGTGTTTACAGAAACTACACAAACAAAAGATTTCCTATTTTCTCATTTTCTTGATTTCACTGCCCTAAAAGTGGGAAAACTTGAGAAGAACCGACTTAGCCTATAAGAAATACCTACCGACAAGGAGCCAACTAGTGAACACACACCAATATAAAACATTATATGCGTCTGACCATATTCCGGGATATAATGAAATACAAGCACGAGGACAATTGCCATCACCAGAGATGCATAGAAGAGAAAGGCTGCAGGACAGATGAAAGATTTTTGCTCAGCAGGGAACATGGCATAATCAAGATAGAGAAGCATGCTGCAGCATGATTAACCAAGTAATAAAGAAGGCCAAAATGTAAAGTTACCTGGCTCAGTGGCAAGGTCCCAGACTTCTTTCACAGATTCAATCTCACGTTCTTGTGGAGCATGCAAGACAATAGTTGTGGAACCCACAACACATAAAACACAGCCAAGAATACCAAAAATATGCAGCCTCTCCCGCAAAATAATGTGCGCAAGTACGGCACTGCAACATACTCACACAGATCAATGATCAAACGTGGTATGGTAACATAGTCAACTAATGTCTCTGTAAGGATATCATGCCTGATGATAATGCTGAGAGCTCCAAGAGGAGTCACTAGAATTGCTGGAGCAAATGCATAGGCTGCAAAATTTGCGATTTCTCCAACAACCACTGTTCAACCAACAAATAAGCAAAAAGATATCCCAATTTTAGTAAATCACAGACTGAAAGTACTGCTTAAAATTCAAGATGTAACTATAAGTTGATTTTATTTTCTAAGGTTGTGTTCGGTACGAGGTATGAAGCAAGGATGATATTAACAGGCAGCACTTAGGTCTTCTGTAACGTTCGTTACAAAGCTCATACATCTTCATATAACAGAGAAGGTTCTCTTGTACATATGAGAACATGATGATTTATGAATTTATCCTCTCTCACATTGTCATGTCACAGCCCAATTGCACAGTAGTAATGATTAGGTTTGGGATTACTAAAATGCCCTCATGGTTAAAAAAATTACCAAGTTAGATTTGTTTTTTTTTCTCTTAAAAATCACCAGAATACCAAAACACAGGTTCATACTCCATGGAAAAAAATTGAAAATTTGAAAGCCAAGGAACTCATTACTCATTATGACAGCAATGACAATTGATAAAAAATAATGTTTTAATAATCGGATTTTTTATGGCTTTTACTTATTTTTTGAGAAAATTTAATCTAAATTTTTTGTTTGATAATTAAAGGTTATTAATCCAAATGTGGCAATAAATATAAAATGGGTGACGCTGGGGGATGAAGACGACAATGAAAATGAAAGAAACTTGAGCAAACCCAAACGTATAGGACTCTGGAGTTTTGATCGAAAAATGTTTAGTTAATTATTTTTTGAAAAAATTAATCTAAACAATTACTTAATTTAATAAAGCTAAATATACAAAAGGTTTTTTCATTCTAACTTATTAAAAAAATCACACTAAAATAAAAGTATACTTTCCTAAAGTCAAATGACTGAAATTCATGTCTTCGTTTATATTTCTCTATCAGATTTAAACTAATTGTTTAAAACTTCAGAGTCACCTTATAACTTATGCATTGTCGATAAGGGTAATATTGACATTTTCATTTTACCACACAAAGTTATCCAAATATTTTTAAATCATACCAGAAGGGTGCAATAAGAAAACAGAAAGGAATGAGAATGTGACAAAGTAATATGGCATTTTCCTAGTTAAAACAGCTGATAATGAGTAAGTCTGTGGAATATTGTATTTTAAGGGTTACCTTTCCACTCAAATGGGCACACGTATCGGGTTATTTAACAATTGCCAGCTTATTGTCACTGGGCTTCAATGGTAGAAATCCATTCCTTGTAATTTTTTTTACATGGCTTTCACCCCGTAGAGAAATTTAATGTTTCCTCTTCAGCACCTTCCCACAAAGGCTCGCCCACATAAAAACATTTCTCACCAATAGGCTCTATTTTGGTAGCTTACTACCCCAAGCCCCTTACCACCGTACCCATATAAATGCGACATAGACGGTCACAATAAGGCCATAAAGTGCCTGTATAAAATGAGTACAATCATCTCTATCACAATCACTAATTGAACACAGTAGAGAACATAATCTTTAGATGTCCAATTGGGTAAATCATGTTTTGACAGCTTCCACAACATATATCAGGATTAACAATCTCATCCACATACTGATGAATAAAGGCATGATGTAAGGCGCAGCTGATCAAACAAGGATGGATATCTAGTTTTGTTGAGATATATGCAGGAGCAACTAAACAACCTCCACAAGTTGACTCTGTGGTACCAAAGAAAAAATGAGTTTTCCTTTTTTAATTGCAATATGTGCACATGTGAAACGACATTGTTTAGTTGAAATACACTTGTGATAAACTACCTCCAATTTAATCAAGAAACAAATAAATTGACTTACTTGTTATCATGCCTGTCCACCATAATGGTTCGTATAGATATGAATACCCTCCAACTCCTGCCAAAACAAACATTCGGAGAAAAATTTAGACCAAGATTCAAGTACAAAACCTGACCAAAAAGAACATATCTCACACCACTAAAAAAAAAGAAAAATCAATGAATGAACATCGCGACATCTGTCTTGGTGCAACTTTTTGATATGCTTCTGAATAGGCAGAAAGTTCATAACATACAAATTTACTTCAACAAATTATGGAGAGTGTTAATGTCTCCCTGAGTAAGGAAGTTGCCAAATGTAACAATTAGATCCAAATTTCATTGCAACTAATCAAGACAATCAATTAAAGGCAAAGCCTAAATCCAAGAACTCAAAACTACACAATCACGGCTTCTTAGAAATAAATTGCACCTGATCTTCCTAAAACTGTTTCAGTAATAGCTAATTAGCAATCTAACGATGCATCATACCCTCGAATCAGGTAAAAAAAACGGGAAACTAACGGTTTTGGGTTATCAGGTAGATGCCCAAATTTTTCCCACGTCAAGCAACAAATCCAATACAGGACTTCAAGGAAGTGAAACTCCAACTAGTTTAGAATTGTAGTAGGATGACATTAAAACTGTTCTTGGAAAGCAATATATCTAAGCTGCATGAGGAATTCCCAGAGGCAAGCGACCAGTTCATAAGACAGTGGATTGACCTCGCTAGCAACTTCAAATTTGTTCATCGTTCAAACAAATCACGATCAGGAAAAAACTACCAGAAGTACAATCTAGCAAAATAGCATCACTTGCAACACTTCCAAATCCAAAAAAAGATTGAAACATCTCCAGACAAAATTCGAAACCCTTTCGCTTGCTCAGTTTCAACATTTCCAAAATGTAAGTTAGAATAAATTTAATAAAACAGTTGCAACATAAAGTGCCACCAAAAATTACCAGCCCTGACGCCAGAAGCACCGGCTTTCTTTAGCCCCTTTTTCTTCACAATGAAGCTCGCCCCAATGAAGAAGCTGGATGACAAACCTAACACTAACCCTTTTATATTATCAGAAGACATCCCCTTATACGAATCTGCCGCCGCAGCAGCCAAACCCATCTCCGAAGCTGCCATCTTTACTATATGCAGTGAGCACAAAATAAAGAACCCAGAAGCCCAATCTATCGCAAACCCATCGTAAACCACTTGGACTACAAAAATTTGCACCAAACAAATGGGTCTCTATTTCCCCCCAATTTTCAGGTTGAATCGCATTACAGTTCCAACTCCAACTCCAACTCCACCCCAGTAACACTATACTGAGAGAGGGATCCTGAAGTAAGATTCGCAAAGAAGAATTCAATGAAACGAGATTCCCTCGGTACTCTGATGTTTTAAGGAAAGATCTGTAGCTGTCGGCAATTGACAGAATCGAAAGATTCATAAAATGGTTGGCTGGCAGTGGCGAATGCACAGCTGTGAAATGGGATTTCGCAGATAATTTATAGATCGGAAGGAGTAGGGAACTTAGGGAGTAGCAGAGTTAATTGGCGGTAAATATTTTTACCAAGCTGAGTACTTTTTCTCGGCTGGGCAAGCGAGATGCTGTGGCAACAACCCAAACTCACTCGCAAACCCCGAAAGGTAAAATCCGTGTGATTTCGTTTCTGGTAGCAATTCTTCAACTGGAATCATATACATACATCCACGCATTAAATGACAACTTCCACGAGCTTAGAGGCAATAAAATGTTGTTGAAACTTTAAATTAGGGTTAAGACTCTGAATTGGGAAATTTCGGGCAACTGTTGCTATTCATCACTAGCAACGTCCAAAATTTTGACTTTCAATTTAATTTTAATAAATTTATTATAATTCATTTTTTCATCGTATGACTAATGTACTATTTAATATTGACCTTATT
>KV020410.1:0-10999 GCA_001598015.1 Dorcoceras hygrometricum | reverse complement strand
GATATCTCGATCTCAAATCGATCTTTGAATACACTGTCGAACCTTGCAACTGGTCAAATAAATCATCTATTCGTGGCAGATGATACTTATTCTTTACAGTTGCTTTGTTCAATTGCCGGTAATCAATACATAGCCTCATTGATCCATCTTTCTTTCGGACAAATAGTACTGGAGCACCCCAAGGAGAAACACTTGGTCTAATGTATCCCTTGGTAAGAAGATCCTCCAGCTGATCTTTCAATTCTTTTAACTCAATTGGTGCCATTCTATATGGTGCTTTCGATATTGGTTGTGTACCTGGCATCAATTCAATGCTGAAGTCTACCTCTCGATATGGAGGTAATCCTGGGATCTCCTCAGGAAAAACATCAGCAAACTCACACACCACTGGTATATCCACCAGATTCGGGCTACTTTTCTTCGTATCTATGGCATAAATAAAAAATCCTTCCGCTCCTTTCTGCAACAGATTATTCATTGTAATAGCAGAGACCAAAGGAATTCTGGCTCGTGATCCCTTACCATAGAATTTCCATTCCTCAGCGTGCTCTGGTTTGAATCGAACCACCTTTTGAAAACAATCAACTGTTGCTCTATACTTGGTTAACATATCTATGCCCACGATACAATCAAAATCAGATAATCCAAGCACAACACAATCAATTTCAATTGCGTGACCCTCAAACTGTAACACACAATTTTTCACCGCTGTGATCGATAACATTCCTTTCCCCAGAGGTGAAGAAACCGATACTATTTCAGTTAAAGGTTCAGCAGACAACTTATGTGATATCACAAATTTCTCAGAGATAAAGGTGTGTGTTGCACCAGTATCAATTAATACATAAGCTGGAAAGTTGCACAAGTAGCAGTTACCTGCAATAACATCGTCTGGGGCTGCTTGTGCTTGTTCCTCCGTTAATGCAAACACTCTAGCTTGTTGTTTAGGAGGTTGGCTCACAGTCTGGCTTCCTCCTTGTCTACCTTGTTGCGGATGTTGAGGTTGATAAGATTGTACAGACGAAGCTTGCCTTTCAGGTGTTGGTATTGTTCTTGCTGCTGTTGGATTCTGGAAATTCCCAGAATTACGTTGAGGACATATTCTTGCGAAATGTCTCGGCTGATTACAAATACGGCAGAGGCCAGATACTCCTCTACATTGTTCTGTGGCATGTCTCCCTCCACATTTGTTACAATATTCGCCAGCTTGTGGTCCAGTTTGCATTTGTTTAAAATCGCTCGAGCTGGAAGAACTGTTAGTTCCAGATCGTTTGAATTGTTTCCCTTTTCCCTTAAAGAAATTTTTCTTTTTCCCGCTGCTGCTGCTTCCAGCATCAAAGCGTGGGGGTGGTGGAATCTGTGGGTTCTCTGCTGCTTTGGCTGCTGCTGGCACAAACTGTGCTCTTCACTGCCTTAGTAAACCAGCTTCAGCTCCTTTTGCCCGGTTCAACGCATCGACAAAAGTATTTGGTCTTCCTGTATTTACCAAGGTAAATACATCTGGATTCAATCCATTAATGAATTGATCCGCTTGTGCTTCATCATTCATAGCAACATGTGGTGCAAATTTCAGCAAACTCGTGAACTTGGCAACGTAATCCTCTATATTCAACTGCCCTTGTCGCAAGTTCGCAAATTCCGCTCCTTTATCCTTCCTATAAGATACTGGGAAAAATCGTTGATAAAACGCCGTTTGGAATACTGCCCACGTAATTACAGTACCCTGATTTTCAAGAGCTTTCTTTGTTGCTACCCACCAGCTTTTCCCATACCATGCAGTTGGTGTATAATCAATTTCACCCGACGTTCATCAGTGTACTCAAGTGCTTCAAATAATTGCTCTATATCTTCTAAACAGTTTTCACAATCAATAGCACTTTCGGTTCCTGTCAACGTTGGTGGTTTAAACGACTGGAATCGTTTTAACAAAGTCTCCATTGGAGTAGCAGCTGCATTCAAAACCTCAGTGGATGTACTGACCTGTTCTGTCTGCCGATTCGTGATTCTTCGAGGAGGCATATCTAAGAATCAAACAGACGTGTTTATCATTTCTCATCAAATAATAACAACTCAAGTTCAGTCCCTCCGCTGATTAGCATACATCAATGTACTGCTGCTCAAGAGATCGAGTGCTGATTCATACTTCACTCAATACATGCTGTTAATCACTTCCAACGCATGTACTTCTCATAATTCGTCGGTATATTCTTACCATTTATTCACAAGAATCATGTGATATAACTTCAAAAGCAGTAAGACATATACCACACAAGCATGCAATTTATAATAGGAAGAACTCGATCTACCCCATCATCTAGTTCAAAGATCTCACTAATGTAATAACGCTCTGATACCACCTGTTGTGAGGCTCTCTGCTCACAATTAATCTTCTAATCCTAGTTAGTGGGTTATTAATCGTAAACTAAACAAGTTTAACAATCTAATCTCTTCCACTAGCCAACGACAGCTCCTACAATTGGTACGAAACGAAAGAGCTTCTCGAGAGGAGTCCAACGCTACCTCGCACGAGCAAAACACCCATCGGAGACGGCGAGAATCACCGGATAAAATCAACGGTGAACAGTGCTAGGGTTCGAAACGAAGAACGAAAGTGGAAAATATTCTAAGTGTGGGATTTTTGTATCTCAACTCAAAGACCAAGTCTTTAAATATATAAATCCCGCCTCTGCTGAAATCTTCAAAACAACCCACCGACAAAAATCAGCAGATGCAACGAAATCTCAAATCAGCAGGAACAACAATTCAGCAGACACATTTCTTTATAACGAACCTGCTGCTTCCAGCAGCAACAATAGCGAACGCCTTTTAACACAACTCAAAACGGCGTCGCAGCGACTAACCCAAACGACGTCGCATAGCGCAAGTCAGCAGAGCTGCCATCAGCTGGTCTCTCAAATCATCTGCTGATTTGAGTCAATGAATAGCAAAGAGTCTTTCTGCTGGTCGCACGCGCAACTCCAAAACGCAGCGTTCCAACTAAATGAAATGGCGTCGCATTGCACTCGCTACAGGAACCAGCTGCTAACAGATATCACCCAGATGCTACTTCACCAAAACGCCATCGTTTCGATATCCTATAGCGCGCTCCTGCTGAATCCACGTCAGCGTTGCTATCACCAGCTCTTCTCACAACGCTACGCTAACAACCAACTGCTGACAGCCCATGCACACATCAAAACGACAACGTATAACTTCCCCGCGATACAAAACGCGCTAAGCTGCCAGCAGCAATGTTTACGTCAGCAGCTTCGAAACCCAACTAAGGCATGACGTCATCAGAGCTGTTATCAGCAGGTACCTCTAAACTCAAAAATCGAAAATCTCCAGAATTGTTCTAAGGAGTGAAATCGACCCGAAAAAGCAACTCAACTTCAAAACAGAGATCAAACCCACATAATCTCTTAATCAATCGATTAATTTCCACCATTAATCCTTAATACAAAATCAGGTCTCACAAGAACGGTAATCAAATATATATGTGATTTCAGCGGAATACTCAAGAAATATCATTCTTGAGTAATCTAGTTCCTGAATCTTCTGTCAGATTATACCTTTGTTCCTCTGTTTTCAAATACTTCAATCAGTGTTCTTAAGCTCTGTTCTTCACTTCCAGAGATACTCGCGAGATCAAAGGTCGATAGCTGAATTCAAGATGTTCTCAGTATTTCAAATTCATTCCTATATATAGACAATCGATCTCTATATTTCTTGCAGCATTTCCAACGTATTCAATTCGAGTTCCACGTGTCATGCTGAGTATTTAAACAAGATATACTCCCACCGCTTCGAAGGTGGATAACGATAAACAGATTCCTCAACTGCTGTTGATCGTCCTCAGTTGCTGTTCGAATATCGTTGTTCTTTAGCAGACGCAAGAATTAGCTGTTATAGTAACCAGTCGCAACAACAGGAATTCAGTCGCAACATAAATCCAGTCGCAACATAAATCCAGTCGCAACATTTCAAAACTCAAAACGATGTTGTTATAACTAATTCCAACGACGTCGTTACATATCCTCAGCTGGTACTACCTCTTTATTCAAAGAAACCAGCAGCTGATCGCTTTCTTATGCCAACGGCTGATTTTGCAACAATAGTCGAAACGGTAGCGTATCAACATCTCCTGTTTATAATCAAAACGGTGTCGCATTGATCCCTCGACTGGATAATCAGCAGATACCAAAATCTCTCGACTGATTTCGAATTCCTCGTCTGGTTGCTAAACGACATCGCATTAAGTCTCATAGTCATACGTCAAAACGCTGTCGTATTATTATCTCAGCTGGAACTATTTTCCCCTCGACTGGTTTACGTTTAATATCAAAACGACGACGTCGCACCTACGTCATCCTCAACCAGCAGATAAAACAATAATCAGCAGATATATATCAAAACCAGCAGATGCGTAAGAAACTCTTGCTGCTGATTTCTCGTGCGTAACAGTAACTAACACGTGGCGCTTTCTCATTAACTCTTGTATTCGCGCGTTTGCTTCCAGCTGAAATCAACACTAACGCCTGAACTGATTTTCAAAATTTAACCAGTCGCGAGCTACAGTAACCTGCTGCTGATTTTATCAACGGACCAGCTTGGGTAGAAGCTTCTCTGTCTTTGTTATCGACGCTATTATTATTTCTCTGTGCTGTATATACAACCATCTGTAAATTAGATGGATTGACCCTGAATGTCCGCAATATCCTTATTGTGAACGGAAAAATATCCAGAAAAATTAGAGCCACGACTTGGACTTGGGTGGGAAGAACCAGCTGAAGCCTGCCTTGCTTCCAGATCTGGTTCTCTATGAGCCTGTTGCTCATCACCCTGAGCCTGACACTCCTCTCCTTGAGCCTATTGCTCGTTCCCTTGATCCTGACACTCTTGAGAATTCATGGATTCAGTCTCTTCCACATCCTCAACGGTCCTAAAAATCTCTTCCAACTGCCCTTCAGGCTGAGCTGTTTGCTGCACTGCTGATTGTGCCTGTTCTTCTTGAGTTGAAAACTCAAGAGCAAGAATCTTTGGCTGCTCTGACTGAGTTGTAGTGGCTCCTGTTATAAATAGTTTACGTGCCTCAGCCCAGGTAATCTGAGGAAGATCCGCATTGCAGCATCTCCTGCGATTGAGGCTTCTGGAGCGAGAAGAGGTAGAACAGCTAGAGTTCGCTGAGCCCTGTATTGCTTGAAGATTTCTTTAAGTTCACGTTCTAGGAACCGGATACACATATAATCGTAGTTTAAAGATGGCTCAGCTGGTTAAAAATTTTCACGGTGCTCTTCTACTCTCTTCTGTACCTCCATCTCGTACAGCTTATACAGAACCAGCATCCTCCGCTTAAAAATTTCAGATACCAGCTCGGTCTCCAAAACATAAACATGTCTTCGATTTTGGCCAGATTTTCAAGAGACGTGACAGTATTCAGCCTCGTCCCAGTTCGGAAGTGTACCCACTTATCATAGTCAGACATTCTGCTGGATACATCTTCCCAAGAGGATTTGAGCACCAACAAACAGTGCTCCTCTACGGGATTCGGCCGAGCAAAGGCTTCCAACATCTCTTTTCCCTTTGCAGCTGGGTCAATTTTGGGCAAAAAGTGCGTTGCTCAGTTGATCTCCCTAATATCCACGGGAGCATAGATACCCTTTCCAGCAAAAGTGAAGGACTGCTGAGCTGGTTTCTCAAGATCAGACCTGACCACTATGGCACCCTCATTGGTGACAGCTTCCATCTCTGTTTAGTTACAACACTCCACATTCTCTTCTTGATCGGCAGCGGTGGAGGTGTTATCAACTTGTCTCTCCATGACTGGCGTTGTCTCCACAGTCACTTCTGGAGCACCAGCAGTGGAAGCATCATCAATCGTAGCTGGAATTTCCGGAATAGGACTAGGTTGAGATTCACCTTGGGTACCAGCAATAGACTTCACCTTCTTGTTCTCTGTGTCCTGTGATTTTTCGTGATCAGCACTGGTGGAATAGACACAGTGGATTCCGAATCTAATGGTCCATAATCATTTTGCGCTTGCGTGCAGCACCACCTTTCTTCAGCTTAGCCAGCTGACGTGAATCCGCATCTGAGCTGGTCTCAGACGTGGACTTCGCTGGAGAAGCTTGGCTCCTAGCCTCCACTGACTTGCTCACAACCAATTTTTGCTTCTTCACCGTTGGAACAACCTTTTCCTTCTTATTCTTCTTCTTCTCAACAGCTGTTTCCACTTCCTTTTCTATGGTCTTGGTCATCTGCGACTGCCCACCCTCAGTACCACTGGCCGTATCTTCAGTCTGCTTGCTTGACTCACCAGCGGGAACCACATTCAAATTCTTCTTTATATAGGTGTGAACTGATTTGCTTTTCAAAACCTTTTGCAGGTGGAGCTTGGCAGACTCTTCGAGGTCAGCCTTGACTAGGAGCTCCAACAAAACACTCAACTGCACTGCAAAACTTTGTGACTGACGACTAGGGCTGTGCACCATAGCAACCAAAACCTGAAATAGAACCTGTGCCCAATTAACCTTAAAGCCAGCAGTGATGGCCACCATCAGATCAAACTTTTTACTGGTAACCACGTCAAAGGAACCAGCTTTGGCACACAGTGCCTTGGCAACAATGTCATGCAACAACCGATACTCCATGTTCATTTCATTCTTTTTGTTGGGTGCCCTGAACGGCACATCGGTACCAGAAAATCTCCTTCTCATTTCCACCACTGTCTCGGTCGGAATATCAAGAAATCCCACCCTTACCTTAGTTGGAAGGCCAAAAGCTTAAGCAAATATATCTTTCGTCAGTACCATTTTCCAATTAGCCATGAAACTGACAATCGCCCCAGCAATAACCTTCGCATTTGCAAAGAACTCAATCACGGCTCCCTTAAACACAGAGTTGGAAACCTCCAGAAAGCCTTGTTTCCTCCAGGGACTTAAAAATCCTGACCATACTAGTATGCTTCATAGCGAGCTCAGACGCGACTCAACCTGCATAGCATTGACGAAGAAAGAAGCAGCCATTTCGATGTTTAAAGGGATTATAGAACGAAATATTTCAAGGAAATTAGAGTAAGCTATTTGCTAGATTGCTAGAATACGCAAAAATTTGAAAGCGTACTGAAAAAGTAAAGTGAAAACTGTTTATGTACGAATGATGGTTCGGATCAAGCGCTTACCACTAGGCCAAAAACTATAGCTGTTAGCCAATGTGCAACTTTATTTCCTTATAATGTGGCAGCGTAGAGTGCACCTATTATGTACGTTAGGATTGGGCTGTTAGGCCCATGAGTCGGGGGAGGTGCGTGTCTTAACTGTTGGTGCTGTCCTATTTCCCTTAGAGATCAGCCTTACCCTTTTCTCTACCACCGGTCCTATCCCCAGCAGAGATAGTATTACCCGTTAAGATCTGACATCACACTTTTACAGTCCACATGGCCAACCAGATCAAGCGGAGCAACGTCAGCAGCTTGAGGTACGAGAACTTCCCAGGAGGTCACCCATCCCAGCATTGTTCTCACCCATGCATACTTAACTCAACAATCCCCCCAAGAAGTATAGAAAATGATTTTTGGGAGACTCGAACCCCCGACCTTGCTCTGAAACCAATTGTTAGGATCAAACTCTTACCACTAGGCCAAAAGCTATAGCTGTTAGCCAAGGTGCAACTTTATTTCCTTATAATGTGGCAGCGTAGAGTGCGCTCTGACACCAATTGTTAGGATCAAGCTCTTACCACTAGGCCAAAAGCTATAGCTGTTAGCTAAGGTGCAACTTTATTTCCTTATAATGTGGCAGCACAGAGTGCACCTATTATGTACGTTAGGGTTGGGCTGTTAGGCCCATGAGTCGGGGAAGGTGCGTGTCTAACTACTGGTGCTGTCTCATTTCCCTTAGATATCAGTCTTACCCTTTCCCCTACTGCCGTCCCTATCCCCAACAGAGATAGTATTATCCGTTAAGATCTGGCATCACACTTTTACAGCCCACATGGACAACCAGATCAAGCGGTGCAACGTCAGTAGGTTCAAAATTTACTGCGTGATGTGAGCTGTTATGTGTGTGTGATCTGCTCTGGCCTAGTTGTGTAAACTTTGTGTTAGCTGAAGATGCCTAGCTGTGCAATTATTTGAGGGTTCTCTGTTCTATTTGCTTATATGTTATTTATATGCGTTATTATGAGCCGGATCTGTCTTGCATACACGCATATCATATTGAGCCTGATTTATTTGAGAACCGATCGATGAATAGTACCAGTATGCTGGATCTAATGTTTTTGAAAACGAAATGATTGAGGTGTCGGTTGGCTTCCGTATCCTCGACTCCCTGCCGTGAGGTTTGTCGGTTGCCCTGAGGTTCGTTTGGGTAGCTCCCACCCCTCAGCAAGCATGAATGACACCAGTGGGTTGAGAGATTATATTGCAAGCTGCTGGTACTGCATGTGAAGGGCATGGGTAGCACCCATGATTCCATGTGATGTGACCACTATCTTATTTATTCACTGCCGAGTTTTGGGGCGTGTATTGTTTTGATACCCGATGATTTTTTGTGGTACCCCGATCATGCATTCACGACTTGAGATATTGCATGTTTTATATCTTAGCTGGTTTTATTGATGCTATTCGTACTGAGATTTGACCCGTTTTATTTTTCCCTTTTTGGGCTGCTTTGGTCTGTGTTGGCCTTTGCAGGGTATTCAGGTAATCCAGCTGGACCGAGTGGAGCGTCGGCTTGTAGATCCCCGTTATGAGTCCCAGTGATATATTATGTATTGTACCACGGGATGCCATGTGTGTATTATGTATCCGGGGATCTGTATTTGTTGTATTACGTGCATTTTGTTGTTTGGATTTTTGAATTAAAATCCGTATTTTGAGTATGATTGTATTTTAAGAGATGATTTACAGTTCAGGTCCAAACGAAAATTTTTAGTCCATATTTCATGCTTCCGTGTATTTAAGATTAATTGAGTATTAATATATGTTTTAGCGCACCGAGCCTGACAATTTGGCTTTGGTCTCTTACGTACTGTTTATCAAAATACTTTTTGAATGCACATGATTCATGGATTTTCGATCCTAAGAAGTGGTATCAGAGCATTTTTATGATCTGGTACCTTGTATTTTTGGGACCAACACACTTTACGCTCCGAGCTGTTCTCTTCGACTATTACAAGACAAGCTGTTTTAGCTGTTCTTTTCGGATTTCTGCTCTTCAAGACAGATATAATTTCAATCTGTTTCTGTTCTTCCGAGCTTGAGCTTCCTGAGCTGGCTTGACCTTAACCGGCTTAGCTATGCTCTGATCTGGTTTCTATATCCAACGCTGTAAGCTTCATCCAGATCTTGTACCTCTGAGCTGATTAATCTCTTTTATTTGTCTTCACCAAAACTTATGAAATTAACTTTAACAGACTCTTAATCGTTAAACAGCAAAACCTTGTGTACATTTTCTTTATTGCTTGCTTGATATTGTTGGATCTGGAAACATATCAGATCTTAATTTTGATGAATACAAAACTTGCTATTATGTTTGTAATATTTTTTCTTGAGTGCGCATGACAAGTTGGAATCAGAGCTGAGCAGATCAGCTGAATAACTGTAGAATATAAACGAATAATCGAGCTCAGTTGATAAGAACAGTGGATCAGTTTATAGTTGAGAAGAGCAGTTCAGTTCAGATATCAAGAACAGTTCAGATCAGTTGAAGGGTATCTGTTGTCGAGAACAACTCAGAATAGAATAGAACAGAACATATCCAAATAGAACAGATGAGATCGGATCAGTTTAAAACAATTCACTTTAGATAGAAACAAACAGTTCAGATCAGATCAATTGATGAGTTTAGTTCACATCAGATCAGGGCAGATAAGAATAGTTCATAACAGATAAGTTCAGAATATAATAGAGAAGAAACGAACAGTCCATAACATATTAGATGAGAGTAGTTCAAATGAAGAATAGCAGTGTAGTTCAATGATCTGATCAGGTCATAGCTTCGCTTCAGATCAATTCATATAAGAAAAGAAAATCTTATTGAAGTGAATTGATCAGAACGAAGTTCAGATCAGATCAGCAAAGACTACCAGTTCGAAACGACAAAGCAGTTTGAACAATCATTACTCAGACTGGATACAAGAGAATTAAACTGATTGTCCTATACAACAAAATGTCAATTCAGAGCAGATAAAGTTCAAAATAGCCTCACCTAAACCTATACGATGAAACAAATACAGGTACATCAGAGTCAGAAACTTTATAGAAGCCGTTTTCAACGGCTATAAACTTGTGTTCAACGTTCATATCAGTACAAAGACTATATATACACCTGAACTGAAGACTAAAAAAGAGAAACTCTCAGAAGCTGCGTGTTTACATAGAGTACCGGTTCGAACGAGAAATAAAAAATCAGTTTTGTACCAGCAGATGTCACCGTAATATCTTAAAGATCATTAGAAGATGATAGTGTGTGATGTTACATTTGAATGTTTATACTGTAACAGATTAATCCTCACACACATACACGCATTCACTCATATATATTCGAGAGGTGAGAGAAACATTTTAGATGAGTGAATGTAAAAGAAAATAGTACAATGTTGTCTTGGCACGAAGATATTAGACTTAATGTTTGTAGTTTTGGCACAGAAACGTTAAACAAGTATAGAGAGATGAGTCTAGGAGACTCAGTTGGATAGTGTGGTATGACCCATCCGAGATGGGTTTGTACAAACTTTTATATGATCTTCTAGTAGAGCCTTCCAACTCGAAAGAAGGGGAGACCTAGAAGCAAAGGTTTCACACTACCATACACAAATCTCAGAGTACTATTTTAGTACTTTACTGCATTCATGTTTTAAATGCATATTTAAGTTTCATTGGACATGGAGTATGTCAGATATTTTTCGCTTGATATTTCAAACTAGATCCGATATACTTTCGGTGCTCAAAACCTTTCAAAAACGAGTATGTCAGATATTTTCCCCTTGATATTTCAAA
>KV020409.1:0-10925 GCA_001598015.1 Dorcoceras hygrometricum | reverse complement strand
CAGAAGATCAAATTCCCAGTAGGAGATTCAGTGGGGGAAGTCCTCGGGGATCGTAAGATGGCAAGGAAATGTTATGTCGAGGAAGTAAGAGTCGAGCAAAAGGCGGCTAAGTCCTGAGCCCAAGATCATCCTAGGGCTCGGGAAGACAGAGGTGTGAACTTGGTCGGAGAGGATTTTCAGTTGACTACGGAGGATGAGGAAGAAGAGGTGGTCCTCGTTCCTCCTTCGGGGATTGTGAAGATTGCTAAGTCCCTTCCCGAGGAGATGCGGGGGCAGTTGGTTCAGTGTCTGGAGAAGAATAGAGATGTATTCGCCTGGTCCCCGTCCAATCTGAAGGGGGTCAGGCGTGAAGTAATGGAGCACCGGTTGAATGTCTCATCGGGTTCCCGGCTAGTTATTCAAAAGCAGAGGCACTTCGGGCCCGAAAAGGACGCAGTGATCAGAAGTCAGGTCGAGGACCTGCTGCAGGCTGGACATATCAGAGAGGTACACTTCCATACTTGGTTATCTAATGTTGTTCTGGTACCGAAGGCTACAGGGAAATGGAGGATGTGCGTGGATTTTCGGGATCTGAACAAGGCTTGCCCCAAGGATTGTTACCCCCTCCCGAGGATCGACCAGCTCGTCAACTCCACCTCGGGTCACGAGTTGCTCAGATTTCTGGATGCCTACCAGGGTTACCATCAGATACCACTGGCCGAGGAGGATCAGCGAAAGGTCAGTTTTGTTACTGCTGACGGTACCTTCTGTTATGTTGTTATGCCCTTCGGGCTAAAGAATGCAGGGGCGACGTATCAGAGGTTGATGGATAAGGTATTCAAGGAGCAGATCGGGAGAAAAATCAAAGTCTATGTCGACAATATTTTGATAAAGTCTCAGGAGGAGAATTTCTTTATTTCTGACGTGGAGGAGACTTTCCATACCCTGCGAAGTTACCAAATCAAGTTGAACCCGAGCAAGTGCCTGTTCGGAGCTCGAACAGGAAAATTCTTGGGTTACATGGTTACTCGTCGGGGAATTGAAGCTAATCCCGAGAAGGTACGAGCTCTGGCGTCGATGTGTCCCCCTCGGAATATTCAATAAGTACAGAGGTTAACAGGGAGGATCGTCGCTCTCTCCCGATTCATCTCGAGGTCTGCTGACCGAAGCCTTCCTTTCTTTAAAATACTTCGCAAAACCAAGCAATTTGAGTGGAATGACCCGATGCTTCTGGAAGACTGGTTAAGTGGGTTACCGAGTTCAGTGAGTATGATATTCAGTTCAAGTCTCGGGCAGCCATCAAAGCACAAGCATTAGCAGATTTCTTAGCAGAAACAGTACATCTCGAGCAAGAGGAGAGGTGGAAAGTTTATGTGGATGGATCCTCTTGCTCGTCGAAAAGTGGCGTCGGGGTGGTCATGGTGTCTCCCTGGGGGGAAGAAACAAGTCTGGCGATAACACTCGACTTCAAGGCCTCCAACAATGAAGCGGAGTACGAGGTCCTGCTCGTTGGGCTCCGAGCTGCAAAGAACATGGGGATAGCTCGGGTCATACTCTATTCCGATTCTCAGTTGGTGATTCAACAGAGTAATGGAAAATTCGATATAAAAAATGAAAAGATGGTTAAGTATGCGGAGGCTTTGAATAGGTTGACAGAGGCTTTTTCCGAGGTGATGCTGGAGCAGATATCTCGAGAAAACAATGAAAAGGCAGACAAACTTGCGAAGGTGGCTAGCTCTCTTGCTCAATCCTCGGGGAAGGAGATACGGTGGAAAGAATTATTGTCACAAGTATATCAGGTCGGACAGATTCCGGGGGGAATGCCTGCCTCAGACTGGCGTCATGATATTTTAGAGTATATCTTGCGAAGGGTGGTTCCCGACGACCCCAGACGTGCTCGGGAACTCAAGCGCCGAGCACTACGCTTTGTTATGTTGGACGACAAGTTATACAAGAGGTCATTCTCCCGATCGCTGCTGAAGTGCCTGGGGCCCGACGAGGCTAAATATGTACTGAGGGAGATTCATGAGGGGTGCTGCGGAAATCACCTCGGTGCGATAGCTTTGGCCCGGAAAGCCACACTTGCCGGTTTCTTTTGGCCTACTATGCAACAGGATGCTACTGCCCTTGTCCGATCTTGTCAGGGTTGCCAGAAACATGCTAATCTCCAAAAGCAACCTGCCGAGCCCTTGAAGACCATTATCTCCTCATGCCCATTCGACCAGTGGGGCATGGACATTGTGGGACATTTCCCACCAGCTGGAGGACAGAGAAAGTTCTTATTGGTTGCTGTGGACTACTTCTCCAAATGGGTCGAAGCCGAGCCCTTGGCGAGGATATCCGAGGCCGAGGTGTTGACGTTTCTATGGAAGAACATCGTCTGCCGTTTCGGAATATCTCGACGACTTATCTCTGATAATGGAAGACAGTTCCGTGGAGCTAAAGTTCGGGTATGGTGTCAGGAATTGAAAATTCAGCAAGTATTCACCTCGGTGGCCTACCCTCAAAGCAATGGACAGGTAGAGGTCACCCAGTGTTCTTTGGGCTTATCAAACAACTACCCGAGCAGCTACGGGTGAAACACCTTATTCCATGGTGTATGGTACCGAGGCGCTGTTGCCAGCTGAGATCGGACAGGATAGTCTTCGGGTCATGGGGTATGCCGAGGACAACGACGAGATAAGAGGTGTCGAGCTGGACCATCTGGAGGAGAGAAGAACTCGGGCAGCAGTGCGTTTATCAGCTTATCAGAGGAGAATGGAGCATGCCTACAACAAGAGAGTTCGGCCTCGGAAATATGAACTGGGAGACCTCTTCTGAACGCGTCATTATGAGACTAAACATCCGTAGGCAAATCCTCGGGGCCAAAGGAGAGAGTAGGTCCCGATCGTCTTTTCCCGACCTCCATAGCTTCCATCTGACGACACTGCGTCTTCCTTTCCCTGTTGGAGTCCCCATCAGTAGGTCCTCCTGAAATCATATTAATAAATCCTCGGGGCGGCTGAGGTGTTCTCCGCTCTCCTCGGTTAGGCTGCTGATTCTGTCCCCGATGTGTCATGTCCTGACCAGGAGCCCTGTTGTGAGACTGCCTGTCATTCTCCCGACGAGGCCTCTTCTCCCACCGACGTGGCTTGTCAGCCACCAGTGCTGCGCGCACGTCGGGGTTGTTTTGTATGATCCGCTCCAACTCCTGATCCCAGAGCCGATACTCTGCAGTAGTGTGACCATAGTCCCTGTGGAAATCACAAAATTTATCTGACTTCGGGTTCCTTGGGGCCCCATCACTACCCCGAGGACGTTGGACAACCTTCCTCTCAACTTGTGCAATTTCCAAATGTTTCACTGACTAGAAGCGTGGAAGCACTTAAATAAGCTCTTACAGCACTACCTTAATTAGTCGGTTAAGAAAGTTGGCCAGTTAAATACTAGATTAATTGGTAATGATGATAATATGTTACAAAACTGGTTACCCTGAAAACGAATACCTTTTCAAATATTGGGAATTCAGCTTTAAACCTGGTGCATACAGCTTCTCGAATTTCTTCATTAGTACCAGGTTCTTGCCACGCAAACTGATTGGAAGGAAATGCTAATATTTCAAAGCCTGTGGCGAAAAACATAAGAACACTTGAAGATAACCCCCAGTGGCAATAGCAAACGAAAGTGCCAGACGAACCTTGATGCTTGTACTTGTCATATAAAATATTCAGCTCCCGATAATTCGACTGGGTCAAAACACTGTGAAGGAGGAAACAAGTAGTTCTTGACCTAAAAAACTAGTGATGGACAGTTGATTACATTAACCAAGTCATGTTAGATCCTTCTTCTATATGAACATTCTTTTCCAAAATATTATCACTAGATGAGTTCATATCCATAAGTAAATGAATGAAATTGAGATGGCAATATTGTCCACTATTTTGCGTCGAAGTCAATAGGTCTTTGTTGTAACACACTTTGGCTGAGTGAAAGAACTAAAACTTGGCTCATTCAGAAGACCAGAGGCATAAGAAAAACCTACCATGCTACCGAGTCGAATTTCAAGATTCTGAACAATTCAGAGAAGAGAGAAAACAGATCAAGACCCTCAAGACCATGAACAGAGCAGCATTAGGAGAATTCAGCAAACACATATACAACATAGAGAGAAAAATCTAAGGCAAGAGAAGTTACGCTCACCAATTTGAAGCAACATTTACTATGAGGAGAACCTTCCCTCTATAATTGCTCAAAGGCACATCATTTCCATGAATGTCCTGATTTTTATTCATTAAGCAGCAAAACAAGCACATTACATAAGGAATCATACATCCAAATCATTCGGAAACATGCCAAATTATTAGCTTTCATAAATAAAATCTCTTTTGATGAAACAAATAAAGTATCCACTAGAAAACCGTCAGAATTCCAATGCCAGATAAATCTCTCTTTTCTTAGAGAAATTGCAACTACATGCTTAAAAAAATGTCATTTACAGAGTAGATAAATGTACATTCCGCATTGGATATGCCCAGAAGAAAGAAGCTATGGGACAACAAATGAAACTAGGTTAAATGAATCTCACGCACCATTCAATAGAGCTGAAACACGGGTCCCAAAAAAAAAAAGACCCGTTACCCAACAAAACAATCAGAGCCTTGAAACGAAATCTTTGAAATAAACCCACCTTAACGATGAACTCGTAGATGGATTTCGGGAAATCTTCACCGGAAGTGACAGTAGTAGGATACCTGTAATACAACAGGAAAGCAAGTCCAAGAAATAGAAGAGATGCCAAGTTCACTAATCTGTTAAAAACCATGCTTTTTACTCGTTAAATTAAAATATATTTCAGCTGGAATTGGAAGGCGATGAAGCTTGGACGAGGAACTGGGAGTAGTTCAGCTTTTAGTCGCCATTATTTAGGTGTTAAATTATGGATGGCGTCAAGGAGCGATCGTGGTACGGTCGATCAAACGATAGACTCAACTCAGTTAACTCGTTGAACAGAGTTAGTTCGGGAACTTGGTTGTAAATTTTGATATTTGGATATTTGTAACAACTATGATTAAATGTGTTAAGTCTCACTTATGGATGAGTCACTCACGGATGGGAACTAACATTTAGTAAATGTGTTAAAAGTCTCACTTATGAATGAGTCACTCACGGATGGAAACTAAGATTTAGCATTCAAGTTCGGTTCATTTTCACGTTTAAGAAACTTTTTAGTGCCTGAAAGAAATCGGGATGGGTACGGGAATATATATATATATATAAACGGATGGGAACTAAGATTTAGCATTCAAGTTCGGTTCATTTTCACGTTTAAGAAACTTTTTAGTGCCTGAAAGAAATCGGGATGGGTACGGGAATATATATATATATATAAACGGATGGGAACTAAGATTTAGCATTCAAGTTCAGTTCGTTTTCAGGTTTAAGAAACTTTTTAGTGTCTGAAAGATACTCGTACCCATCCCGATTTCTTTCGGGCGCTAAAAAATTTCCTAAACGTGAAAACGAACCGAACTTGAATGCTAAATCTTAGTTCCCATACGTGAGTGACTCATCCATAAGTGAGACTTAACACATTTACAAAATCTTAGTTCCCATCCGTGGTGACTCATCCATAAGTGAGACTTAACACATTTACAAAATCTTAGTTCCCATCCGTGGTGACTCATCCATAAGTGAGACTTAACACATTTACAAAATCTTAGTTCCCATCCGTGGTGACTCATCCATAAGTGAGACTTAACACATTTAATCATAGTTGTTACAAATATCCAAATATCAAAATTTACAACCAAGTTCCCGAACTAAGTCTGTCTAACGAGTTAACTGAGTTGAGTCTATCGTTTGATCGACCGTACCACGATCGTTCCTTGACGCCATCCATAATTTAACACCTAAATAATGGCGACTAAAAGCTGAACTACTCCCAGTTCCTCGTCCAAGCTTCATCGCCTTCCAATTCCAGCTGAAATATATTTTAATTTAACGAGTAAAAAGCATGGTTTTTAACAGATTAGTGAACTTGGCATCTCTTCTATTTCTTGGACTTGCTTTCCTGTTGTATTACAGGTATCCTACTACTGTCACTTCCGGTGAAGATTTCCCGAAATCCATCTACGAGTTCATCGTTAAGGTGGGTTTATTTCAAAGATTTCGTTTCAAGGCTCTGATTGTTTTGTTGGGTAACGGGTCTTTTTTTTTTGGGACCCGTGTTTCAGCTCTATTGAATGGTGCGTGAGATTCATTTAACCTAGTTTCATTTGTTGCCCCATAGGTTCTTTCTTCTGGGCATATCCAATGCAGAATGTACATTTATCTACTCTGTAAATGACATTTTTTTAAGCATGTAGTTGCAATTTCTCTAAGAAAAGAGAGATTTATCTGGCATTGTAATTCTGACGGTTTTCTAGTGGATACTTTATTGGTTTCATCAGAAGAGATTTTATTTATGAAAGCTAATAATTTGGCATGTTTCCGAATGATTTGGATGTATGGTTCCTTACGTAATGTGCTTGTTTTGCTGCTTAATGAATAAAAATCAGGACATTCATGGAAATGATGTGCCTTTGAGCAATTATAGAGGGAAGGTTCTCCTCATAGTAAATGTTGCTTCAAATTGGTGAGCGTAACTTCTCTTGCCTTAGATTTTTCTCTCTATGTTGTATATGTGTTTGCTGAATTCTCCTAATGCTGCTCTGTTCATGGTCTTGAGGGTCTTGATCTGTTTTCTCTCTTCTCTGAATTGTTCAGAATCTTGAAATTCGACTCGGTAGCATGGTAGGTTTTTCTTATGCCTCTGGTCTTCTGAATGAGCCAAGTTTTAGTTCTTTCACTCAGCCAAAGTGTGTTACAACAAAGCCTATTGACTTCGACGCAAAATAGTGGACAATATTGCCATCTCAATTTCATTCATTTACTTATGGATATGAACTCATCTAGTGATAATATTTTGGAAAAGAATGTTCATATAGAAGAAGGATCTAACATGACTTGGTTAATGTAATCAACTGTCCATCACTAGTTTTTAGGTCAAGAACTACTTGTTTCCTCCTTTACAGTGTTTTGACCCAGTCGAATTATCGGGAGCTGAATATTTTATATGACAAGTACAAGCATCAAGGTTCGTCTGGCACTTTCGTTTGCTATTGCCACTGGGGGTTATCTTCAAGTGTTCTTATGTTTTTCGCCACAGGCTTTGAAATATTAGCATTTCCTTCCAATCAGTTTGCCTGGCAAGAACCTGGTACTAATGAAGAAATTCGAGAAGCTGTATGCACCAGGTTTAAAGCTGAATTCCCAATATTTGAAAAGGTATTCGTTTTCAGGGTAACCAGTTTTGTAACATATTATCATCATTACCAATTAATCTAGTATTTAACTGGCCAACTTTCTTAACCGACTAATTAAGGTAGTGCTGTAAGAGCTTATTTAAGTGCTTCCACGCTTCTAGTCAGTGAAACATTTGGAAATTGCACAAGTTTAATGCAAACACTACCTAACAAACCAGTATCCAGCTCTTGATTTTGTGATATTGCTTGTAGGCTCGAGCGCTTCCCCCTTTACTAAAAGTTGTAGCTGGTGGTAACGGTGTACCTCAATCTTTTAAACTGTATAGCAACATAAGTGTCACCGTTCGATCGCTCTATCTAGCAGAGACAATTATTACACCTCAACAACCCCCTCCCAATAATTGCGTTCATTGCCATCAATGTGAATCGAATTCGTGATCTGGCTCTGATACCAATTGTTGGATCGAGCGCTTGTCGTTTTACTAAAAGCTAAAGCTGGTGGTAGCGATGCAACTTCAATCTTTTAAACTATATAGCAATACAAGCGTAATCGTGCGATCGTTCTACCTAGTAGGGCAATTATTGCACCTCAACATTGCTAGTCGACCTACTACTTTGCCAAAAAAGAGCAAAATATCCTAGCATTAGTATTAGGGCTAATTCAAAATTTCTTGAGTTTTTCGAGCACCAAATATGAAGAAGTGCAAGATTGAAACAACAATCATCTCTGTAACATCGGTTGGAAAGACAGTTTTAAGTTTTGAACCTGTCATTATTAACACATTTTGATGTTGTCTGCATTTTCCTACATATAATAAAAGTGCATGGCCAAACTTATAACAGAGTTTTACTTATGTAACATCACAGATAGATGTCAACGGCGAAAATGCAGCACCCATTTACAAGTTCTTGAAGTCAGAAAAAGGCGGGTTATTAGTCGACACTATAAAGTGGAATTTTACGAAATTTCTATTGAACAAAGAAGGAAAAGTAGTCCAGAGATATGCCCCAAACACACCACCTCTCAACATTGAGGTAGTTCAATATGTTCATCCTATGTTTAGTCATAATAATCACATATTGACATTTATATTTTTCAAATTTTCTTGACCAGAAAGACATAAAAAATCTTCTGGATTGATACGGGATACCCAGGTTTGGTCTCTTCATTCCTACTGATTCTTTGTAAATTTACTTGGCATACATCAGAATTCAAGTGTAGCCTACTTTTAACAAGTAGCTAGTCAAGAAACTGGGATTAGCCTCCATGTCTCCTCGGAATAACATTTTTGTGTTGTTTCATGTGTCATGAGATTTGTTTGAAATTTCGGTATAATAATGAGTTAGTCGACGCGATTCATCCAATAAATGAACCCTAGTGTTCAAGCTGATCATGCTTATAGATACCAAACTAAAGAGGGGTTTTTCATAATAACAATGTTAGTATGTTACCATATGCTTGTACACATTACAAAATTTGTTTAAAAACCTTGTCTCTGTTGTGTGATTTAAAACACAAACGACATGTTTTCACGTTATATCATTTAATAATTTCGACCTAATTTTAAATATTATTTATTTTCACAAAGATTTGTGCGAGAACATTACTCGTGTCATATTTGAGAGATAGATCACGCCATCAATATTATTATCTTTTGTGCTAAAAAGTATTACTTTTAATAAAAAATGAGTTTGGTCAAACATTACTTTAACATGATTCGTTCGGACTCATGAAAAAGTATATTTTCACAATTTACTACCATATGGATTTGATCGAAATATTTTATGGATATAAATCCATGAGATCGTTTCATAAAATGCTTAATTTTTTTCTTCGGTTGTTTTAAGTGATTTATATGAATTAATAACATCACCTATCTACTATTTGCTTTTGATTGTTGAATTAAATGTTTTCTTTATCCAGATTGTATGATTGGATTTACATGCAATCTTACATCCTATACTTTGTTTTCCGATGCAGCTAATGATTGTTCAAAGAAAAAAAAATTGTTCTGTTGGCCTACTAATCAAAATCAATTGCGAATAATAGTCCATTGATTCAAATATTATATTTGGGCAATTCTTCACGACACACGGCAGGGATATAATTAATTTTCTTCCGTATTGTAATATATATACATAATTGTGGACACCACATTCTGTGTGTCAAATAATGGATAAATATATTCTATATAATTTTATTTCAGTATTTTTAGTTTCTAAAATAAGATTATAAATAAGATTAAAAGTGATTTTTTTAAAAATAAATATATATTCAGTTTGTTCGCATCTTAAGCAGCCGTCGCTTTTGTCAAGTTGTGGGTAGGCGAGGAAATGCACATACGGCCAACAGTGTTGTCCTGAGAATAACCAGAATCATGACTCCTCTTGTATTCTCTTACCCAATTCCTTCACGGGATTTGGTAAAAATTTCGCTCGATCCCACGCCTGAAAGTGTCGAGATCCGATCATTCAGATTCGAAAGGTAGGGAGAATATATCCCGATTTCTACGCTTCCCGGTTTCAAGAAGCATGATCAGATGAACAATATGTATAACAACCATTACAAACTGAGCATTTTCCCACTATGTTATATAGACGCCAACTTCTAATGAAAATTTACATTATGTATGATAAAAATGATATTGATGCTACTCAAATTTCGTCCTCGGTCCCCGACCAAAGAGTTAATTATCACCACCCGAGGAGAATAATACACAACTCAGCAAATTCTAGTCGGGAAATCTTGTAATGCTTTTTCTTTTATGGTAAGTTAAGATTCTTATGTCCCTTGTTTGCGAGAGACTCAAGTATTTATAGGTGAAAAAAGGTATCTCGATTGCGTATACGCCACCTGGCCACTCATGATTAGGTATGGGTCTGTCAGTCTTAGTTTGCACAAGTTACTAGGCCAATCAGAACTGAATAGAAGCCTGACAACACGCTACCCGATTTAATCATTAACAAGCATGTGCTAGACAGCTTTTCACTTTTGGAATCCTCGGACAGATGTTCCCGAGTAAGCTTTTACGAGCAAGTTTTTCCCGAACATACTTTCCCGAGTAAGGTTCCCGTATAAGCTCTTTCATCTATTGGTAGGGGCATATGTTCCCGAGTAAGATTCCCGCGTAAGGTTTTTCATCTTTTGGCATCAATAGTATCTCCCCTCTCTAGTCGAAACGAAGTAGTGAAGTTGAAGACTATTGTGTTTCTTCTCGGGTTTCGTAGACCATTTCTATTTTATCCGAACAAAGCCTAATTTCTTTACGATTTATTTTTAATACGGCTGATGGGACTTTAATCTTTGGGCGCCAATTTTCCCGCTCGTTGATATTCCCAAGGTGATTTTGATCGTTGATTACTTTCAAATCTGACGGAGGAAATTCGCTTGATCTTCCTATAAATAGCCGCATCCTTCTTTTTCATTTTTTCACTTCCTCTCAACTATCGTTACTCTGCCGAAATTGCTTCCCAAGTTCTCTGCCTTCTTTCTTTTCGTCTCCAAATCATTCCTGTAAGTACTATAATCTTTGCATTATGTCTTCTATAGATAATCGTGCAGTAGTAGATTTTGTTCAATCTTTAGGATCCCCTTCCTCGTCGGGCACCATAAGTGCTAATACTGTTCCCGACAAGGTTTTTCGTAGAGAACTCTTAGCTATG
>KV020408.1:0-11306 GCA_001598015.1 Dorcoceras hygrometricum | reverse complement strand
TTCGACCAAAGACAATGCATCTTGCCAGCTACCTCCGAAATCCAACAGAACAGCACGCAACATATCCTCCAACGTCTGGATAATTCGCTCAGATTGGCCATCTTTCTGGGGGTGATACGCGGTACTCATCGCCAATCTGGTTCCCAAAGCTGTTTTCAAACTCTTCCAAAACCTGGAAGTAAACCTCGGATCTCGGTCGGACACGATTGAAATAGCCACACCGTGCAATCTAACAACAAAATCAACGTATAGCTTCGCCATTTTCTTCAACGAGAAGGTCATCCCATAGGGAATGAAGTGTGCAGACTTCGACAAACGGTCGATAACTACCCAAATAGCGTCGCATCCTCGGCTGCAACGAGGCAGATGCGTCACGAAATCCATTGCAATGTGCTCCCAATTCCATTGGGGCACCTCTAAACTCTGTAACCACCAGGTCTCATCCTTTCGGCCTTTACCATCTGGCAATTCAAACAACGAGCAACGAAACCAGCAACGTCACTCTTCAGGCCAGCCCACCAAAAGTGCGGCTTCAAAGCATGGTACATCTTCCGTGCACCAGGATGAACACTATGTCTGCTGCAATGCGCCTCACGAAGGATCTCCTCCTTCAAATCAATCAAATTGGGCACAACCAACCTGCCCCGGAACCTCAAGCAACCATCGGACGAGACAGAATAATCCTCAAGTTCACCAGCCCTGACTTTCATCTTCAACTCGTGGATAGACAGATCGGTCCTCTGAGCTGCTCGAATGCTGGAAACAATCTGCGGTTCCACTTGGAACGATGAAACCATCACACAATCCTCAGCCGGGTAAAATCTCCAACCCGTAGTGTTAAGATGCTCTTGGTCCTTGGAGATGTACAACGAGGCAAGCATCTCACTAGCTTTCCTGCTCAAAGCATCAGCCACTACGTTCGACTTCCCAGGCTGGTATTTAATCTCACAATCAAAGTCCTTAAGCAGCTCCATCCACCGACGCTGTCTCATGTTCAAATCAGGCTGCGAGAACAGATACCGCAAACTTTTGTGGTCGGAGTACACCACAAACTGCTCGCCATACAGGTAGTGACGCCAGATTTTTAACGCAAAGACCACCGCTGCTAACTCCAAATCATGAACTGGGTAACGAGTCTCGTGCGGTTTCAACTGCCGCAAGGCATACGCAATGACTCTACCATTCTGCATCAACACACAACCCAATCCATTAAGCGAAGCATCAGAACAAACAACGAAACCACCTGATCCGGACGGCAGAGCCAACACAGGCGCAGTAGTCAACTTTTCCTTGAGCAGTTGAAACGCATTCTCACACTGCTCAGTCCAAACAAACCGCCTATCTTTCTGGGTCAATTGGGTCATCGTCTTCGCTATACTAGAGAATCCCTCAATGAAGCGACGATAATAGCCAGCCAGACCTAAGAAACTGCGAATCTCAGACACATTTCTCGATCGCTCCCAGTTCAAAACAGCATCCACTTTACTGGGATCCACAGAACTGCCATCCGCTGAAATGACATGACCCAGAAATACCACGCGATCTAACCAAAACTCGCACTTGGAAAATTTCGCATACAACTGCTGCTCTCTCAACCTCTGAAAAACCATTTCCAAGTGCTCCTTGTGCTCCCTCGGAGTCTTCGAGTAAACCAAGATGTCGTCAATAAAAACAATTACAAACTGGTCTATAAACTCTCTAAAAACCCGGTTCATCAGATCCATAAAGACTGCAGGCACGTTAGTCAACCCAAACGGCATCACCAAAAACTCAAAATTTCCGTACCTCGTACGAAACACAGTCTTCGTGACATCTTGTTCCCTCACTCTGAGTTGATGGTACCCTGAACGAAGATCAATCTTTGAATACACCGCAGAACCTTGCAACTGATCAAACAGATCATCGATTCTCGGCAACGGGTACTTGTTCTTGACAGTGGCTTTATTCAACTGGTGAAAATCAATGCACATCCGCATTGAGCCATCCTTCTTCTTCACGAACAAGATGGGCGCTCCCCACGGTGACATACTAGGGCGAATAAAACCTTTCTCCAACAAATCATCTAACTGTACCTTGAGTTCTCTCAACTCCGCAGGCGCCAGACGATACGGGGCACGAGAAATCAGAGCTGTGCCAGGCACCAACTCTATGCTGAAGTCTATCTCCCGCCTCGGAGGAAAACCAAGAATCTCCTCCGGAAACACGTCGAGGAAGTGTCGCACCACGGGAACATCACTAAGCTGAACACTGGAAGAAGGAGACGCATCCGAAGAGTAGATCATAAAGCCAGCATTTCCCAAAGACAACAAGCTAAACATCTCCATCGCGGAAACCAACGGAATCTTTGATCTAGAATCCTGGCCCTAGAAGTCCCACTTCTCGCCAGACAAAGGCCTAAAGCGCACAATCCCATGGAAGCAGTCCACGGAGGTCCTATAGTTGGACAGCACATCCATTCCAACTATGCAATCGAAATCCCAAAGCATCAAACGGATCACGTTCGCTAACAAAACATGCTCACCAAACCGCAACACACCATTCAACAAAACCTCCTGGGAGAACAGGCTCATACCACCAGGGGTAGAAACAGAAACAGCATCGCACAAAGGGACGGTACACAGACCATGCTCAATAACAAACGAATCAGAAATAAACGAACGCGATGCATCGGTGTCAAACAACACACGAGCAGGAAAGTCAAAGACAAGACATGTACCTCCAATCACCCGGCTCGGTGTCTCCTCGGCCTGCTCTCTCGTGATGGCGTTAACCTGGGCATGCTGGGGTCCTGGGAAGAAAGGCTGAGACGACTGTCCAAAGCGTGAAGGGCCAGGCTACTGAAACGGTCTAAATGGAGTCTCACCCACGCGGGGCTGCTGAAACTGCTGAGAACGGCCCCTAGACTGACCTCCACGACCCTGAGGCTGGGCCACGGTCTGCTGTGATCCAGCTGACGGACACACTCTCGCAAAATTCTCGTACTGACCACAAAGGTTGCTGGAGCCCTGCACACCTACACATTGCGTGGAAGGATGCTTTCCATCGCAAAAGCCACAAAACTCAGTTCGAGATCCACTGCTACTCGAACTGCCTGAACCGGAAGACCCTGAACCAGACTTTTTCTTGAATTGCTGACCGCGGGGTCGAAACCTCTGGCGGCCGGACTGCTGAGCCACCTGCTGCTACTGCTGGGGATAACGAGCGGACTGAGAACTCTGAGACGACTGAGCTCCCTGACCAACAGGTCTACCACCCTGCAATGCCTGCGCTACCTTCTCTCTACGCGTACGACGGCTCCTCATGCCCTCCTCAATGTTGATAGCACTATCAACGGCCTCAGCATACGACTTGGGCTTGCTCGTCAAGGCACTCTGGTACAACTCTTCATTCAAGCCCTCCATGAATCTGGTACTCTTGGCTCTCTCTCGGCCAGCAACATGCGGAACGTAAGCTAACAACGCAGAAAACTTGCGAGCATACTCGCGCACAGTCATCGAGCCCTGCTCCAAAAACTCAAACTCCCGCTCACGGGCAGCCACATACGAATCGGGGATATACTCCTGCCTGAAGGTCTCACAGAAACTGTCCCAAGTGATACCAACTCCAGTCTCCACTAAGGTACTAGACGCACCTCGCCACCAACGCTCTGCGGCCTTCCTCAGCAACAAGGTCACTAACCTCAACCGGAGTTCATCGTCATACTGAGCCCGATCAAAAAGATGAATGACGTTATGGAGCCACGAATCAGCATCCTCACTCAACTCGTCGCCATTAAAAACTGGAGGGTTCATCCTCTTAAACCGAGCTATAACAACATCCATTCTCTCCATCGGAGCCGGCGGAGCCTCAGCTTCCCCTTCTTCGGTACTCTCATGAGTATGACTAGGAGCACTATAATGATCCTCGTTCTGACCTCCTGACTCCTGGAACTGCCCCCTACCTCTACCACGACGTCTAGGCGGCATCTAAAATGCACTCAACAGGATAAGGAAAAACAGAACAGATACATCATAGAAAGCATATAACACAAATATGCAGCACGTAGTCACATAAGTCAAGCACATGCAACACACACAACACTGTGCCTAGACTCAAGTGTGATAAAAAAATTGAGCTTATCCCAGCTTAAGCTCTGATACCAAAAATGTCAGGCCTCATGCTCTAAACAGAGTAAAAACCCAAACACATGCGGAAGCTTATCAAAAAGTGGGTAAAATTTTTCGCTTTTAGGCCCGACGGTTTAAAACATATAATTTAAAATAGAACGATACTCAAAATAAGTTCCCAGTTTACAAACCAACAAAAGCAAGTATAGCATTAATACAAATAAACATGTATCAGACTCCACACGGAAATACAACAACGAAGCACAGGGCATCTCCCCGACTACTAGACTGATACATACATATATGCTATACGCTACTGGGACACTCAACCACCTCCTGGGGCACCGCCAGCTGGGTTAGCTCCTCGACCAGCTGTATGACCTGGACAACACAACAGGCAACAAACAACCAAGCCCCAGAGGGACATGGGGTCAAACCCCAGTACGAAGAGCAACTATAAATCAGCAGTAAACAGCAAGAATAAAATGCAGATGCTATGCATGAGATGCTAGACAACAACGAACGACTCCAACCGAAAAGGAAGTCAAGGAACTCAAAGTACAGCTCAACTGAATCTGCAACAACGGTGGCCACTGGGTGTGTTCCAAGTGTGGTAATGAGCCACTCGTCGGGACACAACACCCGAATACCAGATGCATCAAACAACTCGACCTGCGGTTGCCCAACCTATGAACTGTGGTAATTAGCCACTCGACGCATAGGGGATAACATAACCCCGCAGGGGAGATGAGAGTGTGGTATTCCCGCTCGCCCTCGCATCCTGGTAAGAAACAAAGCAAGAACAACGATACGATGGCAATAAAGCTGGAATGAGATGCAAATGCGTGTATGCACATGCTAGAATAACAAGCATATCAACATATGCGAAAGCAATAGCAACATCAGCAAGTACATAACGCATAACACACGTCCATATCATAAATCGGCAGCCTCAACAGGCAATTAAACACACTAGCCAGCAAGCCATCTCACAATCCATTCAAGCCGTCACCTTGCTGTAATTATAAGCTCAATCCGTACCTTAATTCCCTCAAGAACGTAGCAAGTCACAGCCTGCACAATCTGTCAAAATACAGGGTACACAGATTTCAGGGAAATGCAACCAATCTCACGGCCAACCACTACAATTCACGGCTGGAAATTTATAAACACAAACTAGCCTTCAACCCTACCCAACCAACTAACAGGAAGCTTAAAACAACGCCAAGAACAAGATCCCAACGTAAAATCGAAAGGCTACCTGCAACCGCGCGAATAACAACAGCAACTTCGTGCTTTTGATTCAGCCAATTATAGCTTCCAAAATGTGTACGAGATTAAAGAGCTCTCCAAGAGGAATCCAACGCTACCTCGAGCATGAAAAATGGTGGCCGGAAACAACGGGAAAGTCACCTGAAGCTTACGGTGAACAGTGCCAAGGGTTTGAGAAACAGAGAATCGAAGGTTGAGAGAAATTGCTAAGTATGGGATCTGGTTTCTCAATAATTGAAGGCCAACGCTCCAATTTATACACGCATGAAGTCTGGATAAAATGCCCACCGACAAAAACATCTTTCAAGACTTCTAAATACACAACAGATTCCACAAAAACCAACGCATAAACCCGCAATACACGAAACAGATCTCTCCTATACAGGGCGTCCAGATCTCACAAAAACGACAGCGTTTAAATCCTTAACAAAAACACGCTAGAACCAGATCTCACACCTTAGCGCAAAACAGATCTCTCAAGCAGACCTCACGCAAACGCTAAACCAGATCTCACAAAAACGACAGCGTATCAAGCAAAACGCGCCACAACACTAATCGTCCAGATCTCACCAAATTTCGAACAGATCTCTCAAACCAGCAACGCTTACTTCATCCTCACTACGCTAACACACGATGCTGACGTCATCAAATCTGCCACCAGATTTCACCAAAATTCGAAAATATCAAAATTTCCAGAATTGTTCCAAATGTGATTCCCGATCCGAAAATGCAACCCAAACATTCAAAATGAAATCTGAATCACCAGAAATAACTAAAACCCGATTAATTCAACAATTAATCCTTAATACAATTTCCAGGTCTCACATGTAACATCTAAAAATATTTTCCCCCTAGTCATGCACTCATTTCTACGTAGTCAGGAATTTCTAGGCATTAAAACTCTCCTCCCTTATAGGAATTTCATCCCCGAAATTGAATACGTACCAAATAAATCCGGGTAGCACGTCCGCATATCGGCCTCAGTCTCCCAGGTAGCTTCATCCTCCGAGTGATTCTGCCACCGGACCTTGACCATCGGAATGCTCCGCGCTCTCAGCCTGATCTCTTCCCTAGCTAGAATCTGCACTGATCGCTCCTCAAAAGACAAATCCAACGCCAACTAGAGCGGTTCAAAATCCAACACATAAGACGTATTCGGAACATACTTCCGCAGCATCGAGATATGGAAGACATTATGAACTGTGGATAAGCTGGGTGGTAACGCCACTCGATAAGCTAGAGTACCAACCCTCTCCAAAATCTCAAACAGCTCAATAAACCTTGGGCAAAGCTTGCCTCTCCGACCAAAGCGCATCACGCCCTTCATGGGCGATATCCTCACAAACACATGATCTCCCACAGCTAGCTCCAGATCTCGTCGTCTTTGATCGGCATAACTCTTCTAACGACTCTGGGCTGTCCTCATCCTATCCCAAATCCTCGTCACAATATCTGCTGTCTGCTGCACTAACTCCGGTCCAGTAAGCACTCTCTCACCAACCTCGTCCCAGTGCACGGGAGATCTGCATCTCCTCCCTGTTAGAGTAGATGCCCAACTAGCCAACTTGTGGCGTGTGGGTTCATAGACTCTTGTATGAAACGATCTTTATATATGATATTCGCATTTGTTTATGGCATTCTTTACTTTCATTGTGTTGTATGATGATTAACAATTCGACCAAAGACAATGCATCTTGCCAGCTACCTCCGAAATCCAACAGAACAGCACGCAACATATCCTCCAACGTCTGGATAATTCGCTCAGATTGGCCATCTTTCTGGGGGTGATACGCGGTACTCATCGCCAATCTGGTTCCCAAAGCTGTTTTCAAACTCTTCCAAAACCTGGAAGTAAACCTCGGATCTCGGTCGGACACGATTGAAATAGCCACACCGTGCAATCTAACAACAAAATCAACGTATAGCTTCGCCATTTTCTTCAACGAGAAGGTCATCCCATAGGGAATGAAGTGTGCAGACTTCGACAAACGGTCGATAACTACCCAAATAGCGTCGCATCCTCGGCTGCAACGAGGCAGATGCGTCACGAAATCCATTGCAATGTGCTCCCAATTCCATTGGGGCACCTCTAAACTCTGTAACCACCAGGTCTCATCCTTTCGGCCTTTACCATCTGGCAATTCAAACAACGAGCAACGAAACCAGCAACGTCACTCTTCAGGCCAGCCCACCAAAAGTGCGGCTTCAAAGCATGGTACATCTTCCGTGCACCAGGATGAACACTATGTCTGCTGCAATGCGCCTCACGAAGGATCTCCTCCTTCAAATCAATCAAATTGGGCACAACCAACCTGCCCCGGAACCTCAAGCAACCATCGGACGAGACAGAATAATCCTCAAGTTCACCAGCCCTGACTTTCATCTTCAACTCGTGGATAGACAGATCGGTCCTCTGAGCTGCTCGAATGCTGGAAACAATCTGCGGTTCCACTTGGAACGATGAAACCATCACACAATCCTCAGCCGGGTAAAATCTCCAACCCGTAGTGTTAAGATGCTCTTGGTCCTTGGAGATGTACAACGAGGCAAGCATCTCACTAGCTTTCCTGCTCAAAGCATCAGCCACTACGTTCGACTTCCCAGGCTGGTATTTAATCTCACAATCAAAGTCCTTAAGCAGCTCCATCCACCGACGCTGTCTCATGTTCAAATCAGGCTGCGAGAACAGATACCGCAAACTTTTGTGGTCGGAGTACACCACAAACTGCTCGCCATACAGGTAGTGACGCCAGATTTTTAACGCAAAGACCACCGCTGCTAACTCCAAATCATGAACTGGGTAACGAGTCTCGTGCGGTTTCAACTGCCGCAAGGCATACGCAATGACTCTACCATTCTGCATCAACACACAACCCAATCCATTAAGCGAAGCATCAGAACAAACAACGAAACCACCTGATCCGGACGGCAGAGCCAACACAGGCGCAGTAGTCAACTTTTCCTTGAGCAGTTGAAACGCATTCTCACACTGCTCAGTCCAAACAAACCGCCTATCTTTCTGGGTCAATTGGGTCATCGTCTTCGCTATACTAGAGAATCCCTCAATGAAGCGACGATAATAGCCAGCCAGACCTAAGAAACTGCGAATCTCAGACACATTTCTCGATCGCTCCCAGTTCAAAACAGCATCCACTTTACTGGGATCCACAGAACTGCCATCCGCTGAAATGACATGACCCAGAAATACCACGCGATCTAACCAAAACTCGCACTTGGAAAATTTCGCATACAACTGCTGCTCTCTCAACCTCTGAAAAACCATTTCCAAGTGCTCCTTGTGCTCCCTCGGAGTCTTCGAGTAAACCAAGATGTCGTCAATAAAAACAATTACAAACTGGTCTATAAACTCTCTAAAAACCCGGTTCATCAGATCCATAAAGACTGCAGGCACGTTAGTCAACCCAAACGGCATCACCAAAAACTCAAAATTTCCGTACCTCGTACGAAACACAGTCTTCGTGACATCTTGTTCCCTCACTCTGAGTTGATGGTACCCTGAACGAAGATCAATCTTTGAATACACCGCAGAACCTTGCAACTGATCAAACAGATCATCGATTCTCGGCAACGGGTACTTGTTCTTGACAGTGGCTTTATTCAACTGGTGAAAATCAATGCACATCCGCATTGAGCCATCCTTCTTCTTCACGAACAAGATGGGCGCTCCCCACGGTGACATACTAGGGCGAATAAAACCTTTCTCCAACAAATCATCTAACTGTACCTTGAGTTCTCTCAACTCCGCAGGCGCCAGACGATACGGGGCACGAGAAATCAGAGCTGTGCCAGGCACCAACTCTATGCTGAAGTCTATCTCCCGCCTCGGAGGAAAACCAAGAATCTCCTCCGGAAACACGTCGAGGAAGTGTCGCACCACGGGAACATCACTAAGCTGAACACTGGAAGAAGGAGACGCATCCGAAGAGTAGATCATAAAGCCAGCATTTCCCAAAGACAACAAGCTAAACATCTCCATCGCGGAAACCAACGGAATCTTTGATCTAGAATCCTGGCCCTAGAAGTCCCACTTCTCGCCAGACAAAGGCCTAAAGCGCACAATCCCATGGAAGCAGTCCACGGAGGTCCTATAGTTGGACAGCACATCCATTCCAACTATGCAATCGAAATCCCAAAGCATCAAACGGATCACGTTCGCTAACAAAACATGCTCACCAAACCGCAACACACCATTCAACAAAACCTCCTGGGAGAACAGGCTCATACCACCAGGGGTAGAAACAGAAACAGCATCGCACAAAGGGACGGTACACAGACCATGCTCAATAACAAACGAATCAGAAATAAACGAACGCGATGCATCGGTGTCAAACAACACACGAGCAGGAAAGTCAAAGACAAGACATGTACCTCCAATCACCCGGCTCGGTGTCTCCTCGGCCTGCTCTCTCGTGATGGCGTTAACCTGGGCATGCTGGGGTCCTGGGAAGAAAGGCTGAGACGACTGTCCAAAGCGTGAAGGGCCAGGCTACTGAAACGGTCTAAATGGAGTCTCACCCACGCGGGGCTGCTGAAACTGCTGAGAACGGCCCCTAGACTGACCTCCACGACCCTGAGGCTGGGCCACGGTCTGCTGTGATCCAGCTGACGGACACACTCTCGCAAAATTCTCGTACTGACCACAAAGGTTGCTGGAGCCCTGCACACCTACACATTGCGTGGAAGGATGCTTTCCATCGCAAAAGCCACAAAACTCAGTTCGAGATCCACTGCTACTCGAACTGCCTGAACCGGAAGACCCTGAACCAGACTTTTTCTTGAATTGCTGACCGCGGGGTCGAAACCTCTGGCGGCCGGACTGCTGAGCCACCTGCTGCTACTGCTGGGGATAACGAGCGGACTGAGAACTCTGAGACGACTGAGCTCCCTGACCAACAGGTCTACCACCCTGCAATGCCTGCGCTACCTTCTCTCTACGCGTACGACGGCTCCTCATGCCCTCCTCAATGTTGATAGCACTATCAACGGCCTCAGCATACGACTTGGGCTTGCTCGTCAAGGCACTCTGGTACAACTCTTCATTCAAGCCCTCCATGAATCTGGTACTCTTGGCTCTCTCTCGGCCAGCAACATGCGGAACGTAAGCTAACAACGCAGAAAACTTGCGAGCATACTCGCGCACAGTCATCGAGCCCTGCTCCAAAAACTCAAACTCCCGCTCACGGGCAGCCACATACGAATCGGGGATATACTCCTGCCTGAAGGTCTCACAGAAACTGTCCCAAGTGATACCAACTCCAGTCTCCACTAAGGTACTAGACGCACCTCGCCACCAACGCTCTGCGGCCTTCCTCAGCAACAAGGTCACTAACCTCAACCGGAGTTCATCGTCATACTGAGCCCGATCAAAAAGATGAATGACGTTATGGAGCCACGAATCAGCATCCTCACTCAACTCGTCGCCATTAAAAACTGGAGGGTTCATCCTCTTAAACCGAGCTATAACAACATCCATTCTCTCCATCGGAGCCGGCGGAGCCTCAGCTTCCCCTTCTTCGGTACTCTCATGAGTATGACTAGGAGCACTATAATGATCCTCGTTCTGACCTCCTGACTCCTGGAACTGCCCCCTACCTCTACCACGACGTCTAGGCGGCATCTAAAATGCACTCAACAGGATAAGGAAAAACAGAACAGATACATCATAGAAAGCATATAACACAAATATGCAGCACGTAGTCACATAAGTCAAGCACATGCAACACACACAACACTGTGCCTAGACTCAAGTGTGATAAAAAAATTGAGCTTATCCCAGCTTAAGCTCTGATACCAAAAATGTCAGGCCTCATGCTCTAAACAGAGTAAAAACCCAAACACATGCGGAAGCTTATCAAAAAGTGGGTAAAATTTTTCGCTTTTAGGCCCGACGGTTTAAAACATATAATT
>KV020407.1:0-12404 GCA_001598015.1 Dorcoceras hygrometricum | reverse complement strand
TCACGAAGTTGGAACCTGAGATTCGATGAAACAATTAAGGAATTTGGTTTCATCAAGAATCCCGAGGAGCCGTGTGTCTATAAAAAGGTAGTTAAAAGTGCTGTGACGTTCCTAGTACTTTATGTTGATGACATTCTACTCATTGGGAATGATGTGACGTTCATCAAGAATCCCGAGGAGCCGTGTGTCTATATAAGGTATTCGTTTTTGAACGCCCTATGTATGACGATATTTGTATTGTTGTTGTTCGTATTGTTGTTGTTCGTATTGATCGTCTCCCGGCTTTTATTCTATGTTCTTCCGCTGCCTCGCCGGGGGGCGGATCCGGATCCCCAACATGGATGTGAATGAATCTCTGTGTGTGAGATTGTTACAATGAAGCTCTCAACTCTCTGTGTCTCAGACACTAGGGAAATGCTCTAATTAGCTAATTCTAGCTCCACTGTCAACTGCAATTCAGCTCTCTCTCGTATGATAGTTGACAGCTTCACTTCAAATTCATTTTCCCTCTGTTGGTGCACTGTGCGATCAACTTCAGCAACAGCGCTCTGGTTATCTCCAACCAACAGTGTCTTCAATGGCGCTTCTCGAAGTATATAAGCCTTTGTTTGAAATAAAGCCGTTAGATAGATTCCAAAACTGTTCTGCGCTTGTCAAGGCTAATTCGTCGTCTTTCCAAATACGTGCAACGCTCCTCTGTAAATTGTACTATTTCCCAGAATAGTACAAATCTTGTTCCCTTAATTTCAGCCAATTTCACGACTCTATTTCAGCCATTGATTCTTTCCATCTTGAGCGTTGATTGCTTGCAACGGCTGATACTTCAAATACTGCGACTGGAATCTTGCGTCTGGATTGTAACTCTCCACTACATCTGCTTTCTTGCGACTGGATTCCATGTCGACTGGATATATAAAGCTTGCGACTGGATTCATAGCAACAACTGGTTCATTGAAGCTCTCGACTGGATGTGCTGTTGCTTGCGTCTGGTTGTCCAGCTGGTGGTAACAAAAGCTTGCGACTGGTTTTCCAGCTGGTGGTAACAAAAGCTTGCGACTGGTTGTCCAGCTGGTTAGATCAAACGATGTCGTATCAACTTATTCAAACGACATCGTTTTCTATGCATCCTCGACTGGTTAAATATGACGTTGAAGCTCTCGTCTGGATGTACTGTAGCTTCCTGCTGGTATCTTGCAACTGTTGGACTCAAATCATCTGCTGATTATGATGACATCACCGATGACGTCATCAACGCTAAACCATCTGCTGATTCTTTAGCACGACGTCGCTTCATCTCTTTCACTTCTTTTCTCATCTGCTGATAGCTTCCTGCTGATTACTGTAGCTTCCTGCTGAATGATGACGTCACTGCTGATGTCATCTTCGCTTAGCGCTCCAGCTGATCTTTTCCAGCTCCATCTTGCGACTCTTCTCAGCGTCTGTTTCAGCTGGTCCTTTCGCACCAGCTGATCTAACTTCATCTGCTGAACATGATGTCGTCACCAATGACATCATCATCGATGGTCCACTTAGATGTTCCAGCTGGTTCTCTTTTAATATTCCAGCTGGTTCATCTTCCTCTTCTAGCGCTTGCAGCTGGTTCATATCGTTCCAGCTGATTTCTATGCTCCAGCTGGTTCAACTTGGCCTCCGCCTGATTACGAACAACTGATTTAACTTTGGACGTCTCCATTGCTAATCCAGCTGCCGATTCCATGATAAATCAGACCAACTGCTGAATCTTTATATTGTGAACCATCGACTGGACAGATTCTTCGACTGTTCATCATCTTCTTCGATAGCTAGAACAACAGCTTATCTTCTTTGCGCAATATGCTTCTTCCTGCTGATATTCTTCTTCGTTCCTAAAACCTGTACACTTAAGTGGAATTGTTAGAAACACAATAACAGGTTTTGTGTAATTCAAAACTTAATCAGGATCTGTCAAAACAGATCCATCAATCTCTCCCTTTTTGATTTACACAAAACCTTAAATCAACGATGCATGTTCTAACAATTCTCTCCCTTTTTGTTGGAATCAAACAGAGATCGAACTGCTGGTCTTCCCGAGATTTAAAACAAAACTCTCCCTACACTGTTACAACAAAAACAATGTAACAACAGGAGTTTTAAATTTGAAAAGCAAAAACAGCATTTGGGAAGCACCGTATGCAAGAGCTATATGATTTTCAAAAGCGAAACTGATGCATAACTCAAAATTATAAAAGACAGTGACGCCACTCTCCCTGTCTTTTATAACATGAGCTCAAATCATTTAAGAACAAAAATTTTGCATCAGCTGGAAATCCGCAAAACAGAACAATTTAAAAACAAATCAGAGCATCAAAATATTGTTTCAAATGAACACGTGCTACTGAGTTACTTAAATATATGAAGAACCAGTACAGATAAAAGCTCAGATTTTTCCTTCTTCTATCTCGCCCCATGTGCTTGTCACTGAGCCTCGCTCCAAGTGATCTTATAGCACAACGAAAATAGAAGCTTGGCATCTGCCCGAGACTCGCGCATCCCGACAGTTCATCAAGCGAAAAACCGGTTCTATATTAAAACAAAATCTGGCCTTCATAAAATAAGTTACTCAAAACAATTAAAAACATTTAAAACATAGCATGTGTTTTAAAATCAGTGCTCGTTCAAGAACAACCTGCTCTGATACCAATTGTTGGTCCGAAAAATAGGATCAGCAGCCGGGCTTGTTAAAGACTTTAGAAAATTTTGCGCGCTGCTACAACACTTGAGGTGCAATACCTCTTGTTCTTGAACACATAAAAACACACCAGAAGAGCACCGGATACAGATCTGGTATGATTTAAAAATCATGCGGAAAATACCAGAACTGAATCCTATATTTTAAAACAACTCAAACAGATTTATGTACAACATAAATCTGTTCGAGACTTGCAAGTGCTTGTGTGCTAACTGTATGCGTATGCTAAGATAAATATGCTTGCAGTGTTATGCGATGCTAAGATGATAAAGTAAATATGCAATGCTGAAAGCTTAAATAAATGGACCGATACACAGCATATTTGTTTCTGGAAGTTCGGACCTCAATGTCCTACATCTCCCCTTCTTCCACCTCGGAAGGATCCACTAGAAGATTTGATCTTACACGAGAAGATTTGATCTTACAACTCGTGTACAGACCCGATCCCACAACCAGCAACTGTGAGAACTCCTATACTCCACAAATGCACACCAGCCGCAACTGTGTGACTGACTACATACACATGAGTTTTGCGTCATCGCGCTTGGACGTTAACTGTTTGAAACGTTTTGAGATTCATTCACCAATGGATGTGAATGAATCTCTCTGTGTGATACACGAGAAGATTTGATCTTACAACTCGTGTACAGACCCGATCCCACAACCAGCAACTGTGAGAACTCCTATACTCCACAAATGCACACCAGCCGCAACTGTGTGACTGACTACATACACATGAGTTTTGCGTCATCGCGCTTGGACGTTAACTGTTTGAAACGTTTTGAGATTCATTCACCAATGGATGTGAATGAATCTCTCTGTGTGAGATTGTTACAATGAAGCTCTCAAATCTCTGTGTCTCAGACACTAGGGAAATGCTCTAATTAGCTAATTCTAGCTCCACTGTCAACTGAAATTCAGCTCTCTCTCGTATGATAGTTGACAGCTTCACTTCAGATTCATTTTCCCTCTGTTGGTGCACTGTGCGATCAACTTTAGCAACAGCGCTCTGGTTATCTCCAACCAACAGTGTCTTCAATGGCGCTTCTCGAAGTATATAAGCCTTTGTTTGAAATAAAGCCGTTAGATAGATTCCAAAACTGTTCTGCGCTTGTCAAGGCTAATTCGTCGTCTTTCCAAATACGTGCAACGCTCCTCTGTAAATTTTACTATTTCCCAGAATAGTACAAATCTTGTTCCCTTAATTTCAGGCAATTGCACGACTCTATTTCAGCCATTGATTCTTTCCATCTTGAGCGTTGATTGCTTGCAACGGCTGATACTTCAAATACTGCGACTGGAATCTTGCGTCTGGATTGTAACTCTCCACTACATCTGCTTTCTTGCGACTGGATTCCATGTCGACTGGATATATAAAGCTTGCGACTGGATTCATAGCAACAGCTGGTTCATTGAAGCTCTCGACTGGATGTGCTGTTGCTTGCGTCTGGTTATCCAGCTGGTGGTAACAAAAGCTTGCGACTGGTTGTCCAGCTGGTGGTAACAAAAGCTTGCGACTGGTTGTCCAGCTGGTTAGATCAAACGATGTCGTATCAACTTATTCAAACGACATCGTTTTCTATGCATCCTCGACTGGTTAAATATGACGCTGAAGCTCTCGTCTGGATGTACTGTAGCTTCCTGCTGGTATCTTGCGACTGCTGGAATCAAATCATCTGCTGATTATGATGACGTCACCGATGACGTCATCAACGCTAAACCATCTGCTGATTCTTTAGCACGACGTCGCTTCATCTCTTTCACTTCTTTCTCATCCGCTGATAGCTTCCTGCTGATTACTGTAGCTTCCTGCTGAATGATGACATCACTGCTGATATGTTCCAGCTGGTTCATCTTCCTCTTCTAGCGCTTGCAGCTGGTTCATATCGTTCCAGCTGATTTCTATGCTCCAGCTGGTTCAACTTGGCCTCCGCCTGATTACGAACAACTGATTTAACTTTTGACGTCTCCATTGCTAATCCAGCTGCCGATTCCATGATAAACCAGACCAACTGCTGAATCTTTATATTGTGAACCATCGGCTGGACAGATTCTTCGACTATTCATCATCTTCTTCGATAGCTAGAACAACAGCTTATCTTCTTTGCGCAATATGCTTCTTCCTGCTGATATTCTTCTTCGTTCCTAAAACCTGTACACTTAAGTGGAATTGTTAGAAACACAATAACATGTTTTGTGTAATTCAAAACTTAATCAGGATCTGTCTAAACAGATCCATCAGTTACATATGTACCTTTTCTGTTGAGCTGACACAGATTGCATGAGATCTGTGTAGATGCCAACTTCTCTGATTTTGGTTGTGCTGATTGTAGCACATGTGAAAAAATTAGAGAAAAATGAAGATAGTATGTGAACTCGAAGGTCATTTATCTCTTAGTTTGAGTAGACGAGCAATAAAATTTTAAAATCTAGTGCTATAATAGTTTCTTTCAAAATTTATTTTATCTGCGGAAGCATATCTATGCTACAAAATTGTTTTAATGTTTTTAAAATCATATTATGAAAGATAGGGGGAGTAATGAATCTTGAATTACAGTTACATCTTCTATCAAGCATGAAATCTATGTGGACTCCATTTTCCTTGTTTCTGGTTGTGCTGATAATATTGCATGAGATTGAAACATAGAAACATGGAAGAAATTCTGTGAATTCAATCTACATTTATCCTCTAATCTGAATAGATGAGAATTTTCAGTAGCATATGATTGTTTTTAAAAATTCATATCATGCATGTTGTTTTCTGCAAAATGTAGTCCCCTCCAAATTGTTTTCTTTTCGAAAACCAAAAACCCCATGCTGTGTTAAGGGGGATATTTCATTTTAATTTTTAAAGGGGAGACAAGATTTCTTATCCTTTTGATCTCACAAAAGGGGGAGAAATATTTCAAATATATTTATTCATGATTCTATTTATCCAAGTTTTGTGTTAAGGAGATTGTTGGATCTTTTACACAAATCAGATCTTGATTTTGATGAACACAAAACTTGCTATTATTTTTATGATGTATTTACTTGAGTGTGCAGGTAAGATATGAAGATCAGCTCGGAGCTTAGTAGAAAACAGATCAGAGCTGATTGGCAGCATGAAGGCCTAAGCTCAGTTTAAAAGTGCAAAAGAGAATAAGATCTGGATATCAGAACATAATGGAGATTCGCTATGATTGGAGATCAGCTCAGGCCTTCAACTAAGAAGAGCAAATCAGTTTTCAGTGAAGAACAATTCAGCCCAGAGCAGAACAAACTAGAGCATCGATCAGATCAGCTCAAATGGTCTAAGCTGGAACAAACAGAGCAAATCCAAGATCGAAACATCTTAGAACAGAACAAAGAAGATAGAAACAGCTCAGAGCAGGAAAGAGAAGAACGAAGCAGCTTAGAGCAAGAACAACTTAGAGGGAGCTTCATAATATATCAAATGAGAGGAAGAAGAAGCAAGACTCAGTTTGGAACAGCTCAGAGCAGATCAGATCATGACAAAGCAGTTCGAACACGAGCTTAATGAAGACTGAATTAAAGCAGTTCAAACTGATTTGCTTTGATCTGTCTGTTGGTGCAGCGATGGATCCGGATCATACTCTCGGGGCACAATGGAAGTTTTAAAAATTTTGTGATCGGGAACACTCATACGCGAATAATACAAAAGCTAAATATGCATAGGATGTTTAGAAATATTTACCTTTGGCGACCTCACGCTCGGCTCCGACTATTCCGATTTTGCGAGGCAATAGCACTTCAACGGTTGAATCTCCGATAGTTCGCCTAATCTGGTCCGCGACCGATTTCCAAATTCCTTCGTTGCCTTGCACTAGAAAGAACAACGAATTGTCACGAACGGAATATCCTCACCAAGACAGTCGGAGCGGGGTCAAGCGGCACGCGGCAACGCCAGATAGCAACTGTGGCGGCAGCGACAGGAGGAGGCTGAGAGTGGATGGGAGTTGAGAGTAGAGTTATTATTCAATAATCAAGTGAGTTTTTCTTTCTCTCTTCTGAAAGTGTCTCCTCATTGTCATATTTATAGTTAGAGGGATAGAGTTTGAGTTGAAAAAAATAGGGAACATTCGATTCAACTCAAACTGTGAACATTCAGTTCAACTCAAATTGGGAACATTCGGTTCAAGTCAAACATGGAACATTCGTTTTGACTCACTCGATTGTGGTCTCAACATGATCCTGATCGATGATCAGATATCACCGTTGTCATCATTTTACAAAACTGATCATTATGATGCAAAATCAAATTTTTGGACCATTAAATCTATTTATGGCAGGTTTACTCACATTAGCTAAATATGGAAGTCCTACTCCCTTAACTAAGTTTGGAAGTCATACTCTCAACCTTCCTCCTACTATAGTCAACAATTTGAGTTTCATATCCGTACGCGAATTGGGAAGCCAGTACTTGTGTGATCCTCAATGGTTCAGGGATACATCTAACCATGGGATCAAAACTCATTGTGATTCCGAAAACACATTTTCGGACTTCCCATCAGACCATGATAAAACGTCTAGCAACATCGCCCCATGATCCCCTAGCTATCACTGATAGTACCTACAAGAACCATTTGGTCATGATTAGCATACAGTATGGTCCTTTCATCTCAAATATCCTGACCGAATCAATGACCATTGGTAAATCGAGAGTCGCTAGAGATCCGATAGCCATGCATACATCTTGAAGATCAAATAGTGACATCACATGTGTTACTAGGTAAACCCATTTACCTAAAACATATCTAGTAGTCTGGTCACAGATTTATCACACTATTATCTCCTCAGATAGCATAGGATATCCATGCACAAGGGCGAGCGGTGAATCCTTGACAACGAAGCATCGACTCCTACATGCATCAGAACCTCACCCAATCCCACCACCTGATGACCCCAACGGAGTCGGTAAAAGGGTCAAAGTGAGGCACTTATCATGTAGAGTCTCAATGCCGTTTCGAGTAGTAAAGACTAATCTGTACAACCAAGACCTCGGATGAAAATCACTTGGAAAGTCTGAACGAGCGTAGTTTGATAGATCACAAGGTCACTATCCATCTGCATGCTCAGAACATCTCTATGTTCCCTACCAATGAAACGTGATACTTTGCATCGCAGATGCCGGTATCAAGCTCGGGCGGTCCTTATCCTCTTTTGGACGACCCAATCGACTAGGAACTCATTTAGAACACACAGTGACTATTAGATGTGTTTCATGATAGCGATCAAATTCACTATCACATCTAACATACACTATAGTGCATTCAAGGTCTTTATCCAACAAGTTTGTAATCATAATAATGAGATGAAGAATGCTATAAAAGAATGTTAAGTTCATAAATAAAGATTGTTTTACATAGAGTCAACAAAATAAAACCCACATGCTACAAGTTTGCTAGTTGGACACTTACTCTAACAATCTCCCACTTGCCATACAACCAACTACTCATGAGACATAGTCCCATTGCTTCGTGATGTTTTTCAAACAATGGTCCTAGCAAAGGCTTCGTAAGTGGGTCGACAATTTTGTATGCAGAGACGACTCGTTCGACAACGATATCTCTTCTTCCCACAATTTCCCAGATAATGTGGAATTTTCTCAGTATGTGTTTGGATCACTGATGAGACCTGGGCTCCATTGCATGAGCAAAGACACCCGTGTTGTCACAGTACACCAGGACTGGACCAAATATTTCAGGAATTATGCCCAAATCTTGGACGTAATTTCTCATCCAAACAGCCTCCTTAGTAGCATCTGATGCTGCAATGTATTCAGCCTCAGTGTTAAATCCGCATAGGTGTCTTACTTGGAACTCTTCCAAGAGACATCACCACCATTGAGTATGAATACAAGTCCAGAGGTTGACTTTGAGTTATCCACATCGTATTGGAAGCTAGAATCAGTGTAACCTCCCAATTTCAGTTCACCATCCCCGTAGACCATGAACATATTCTTAGTCCTTCGTAATTACTTGAGAATATCTTTCACAGCCTTCCAATGCATTTGGCCGGGGTTGGCTTGGTATCGGCTCATGACGCTAAGAGCATATGCGATATCTGGTCTGGTCCAGATCATACCGTACATAATACTACCTATTTTCGAGGCATATGGCACATGTGTCATGATCTCTATCTCTTCATCAGTCTTCGGACACATAGACTTAGATAGAGAGACCCCGTGGCACATACGTAGGTGTCCTATCTTGGACTCTTCCATAGAACCTCTTAGGTATGGTATCGATGTAGGTTGTTTGGGTGATTCCGATCATCCATTTCGATCTATCCCTATAGATTTGTATTCCAAGAATATAGAATGCTTCACCCATACCCTTCATCGAGAATCTACTAGAAAATCATACTTTAGTTGATTGCAGCATTCCTACATCATTCACTATGAGTAGAATGTCATCAACATAAAGTACAAGGAATGCCACAGCATTCTTAACTACCTTCTTGTACACACATGGCTCCTCGGGATTCATGATGAAACCAAATTCTTTAATTGTTTCATCGAACCTCAGGTTCCAACTTCTCGATGCTTGCTTGAGATCGTAGATCGATCTGTTAGAGTAGATGCCCAACTAGCCAACTTGTGGCGTGTGGGTTTATAGACTCTTGTATATGACAATCTTTATATATGATATTCGCATTTATTATATGGCATTCTTTACTTTCATTGTGTGTATGATGATTTACAATTGCGTTGAGTAAAGACCTAGAATACACTAAAGTGTATGTTAGATGTGATAGTGGGTATGAGAGGTCTTGGTTGTACTGATTAGTCCTCACGACTCGAAACGTCATTGAGACTCTACATGATAGGCGTCTAACTTTGACCCGTTTGCCGACTCACTTGGGGTCATAAGGCGTCGGGATTGGGTGAGACCCCGATGCATGTAGGAGTCGATGCATCGTTGTCGAGGATTCACCGCTCGCAGACATGCGTGGATATCCTATGCTATCTGAGGGGATAATAGTGTATAAATCTCTGGACAGAGTACTAGAAGTGTTTTAGGTAAATGTGTTTACCTAGTTACACTCGCGATGTCACTATTCGATCTCCAAGATGTATGCATAGCTATCGGATCTATAGCGACTCTCGATTTACCAATGGTCGTTGATCTGATCGGGATATATGGATAGAAAGGACCGTACTGTACGCTAAACACGACCAACTGGTTCTTGTAGGCACTATCAGTGATACCTAGGGGATCATGGGGCGATGGTGCTAGACGCTTTTACCATGATCCGTTGGGCAGGTCCGGAATTGTGATTCCGAAGCCACAATGATTGTGGGCCCACGGCTAGCTGTATCCCTGAACCATTGAGGGTCACACAAGTACTGGATTCGAGATTCCCGCACGGATACTCAGCTCAATGTGTTGAGCACGAGAAGAGGATTTTGGGGAGTGCGACTTCCTAAAAGTCAACAGGGGTCAAACCGGGGTTTCCCGCTGTTGAGGGGCAAAACGGTCATTTTGCACTGGGGTTCTGAAAATGGTTTTTCAGATCATAGTATTCTGTTTTGGAAACTGAGTCGATCGGTCCGATCTGATCGGCGATCGGAGTTACGATGAAGTCTCGGTGATGGAGATGAACTGAATGTTCATCCGTTGGACCCGGGCCCGTTGGGCCGGTCCAAGTCCAACACTAATATCTATTTAATATAGATTAGACTTCATAATACAGAACACACTTAAGCTAACCCTAAACCTAGTGCTAAGTAGCCGCCCCTCCTCTCTCACAAAGCCGCCGCCGCAGCCGCCTAGTGCCGCCGCCTCGAGTTGCCGGAATTCGTTCCGGCCAATTCGACGAGGAGAATCCGTCCGCGCAGATCTAGTCAGGCCTTCTAGTGCAGGCTGACGAAGGAGTCTCATATCCGGTCGTGGACCTGATTGGCGTTATCTACCGCAGTCTACCGTGAAGTGCCATTTTCTTTACGAAACCGGTCGGAGCCAGGCACGAGTTGCCAGCAAGGTAGCGATTCTAAACGCCCTATGAATGTCATAATTGTTATGTATCATCGTATTGATCGTCTCCCGAACATGTGATTTCTGTTATTCCGCTGCCTCGTCGGGGGGCGCGATCCGGATCCCAACAGTGGTATCAGAGCCATGGTTTTCGGATCTGATCAATACATATTGCCTGAATTGTATCTAATCTTTAATTTTCAGATCGAAAAGGCCAAAATTCCGGTAGGACCATCGGCCGCCGCCACGTGCGGCGGCGCCCCTCCCTATCGCGCGCATGAGTGCGCGCAACTTGCACGCTGGCCGTGCAAGGAAGGCGAGCGCATGGCACGGCGATTCATGACGATGGCGGCTGGAAGATGGGTGACGCTTGGCGTCGCTGCTGCGAATCATGGCCGGACATCATCGCGCGCGCTGGTCGCGCGTCCTGTGCGATGCTGGCCGAGACGTTGCGCGTTCATGCGCCGCTGTTCGTGCAAATGGTTGCGCCACGTGGGGGGCGCCGCTGCGCGCTGGGCTGGCCGATGGTTGTCGCTCGTCGCGCGATGGCTGGCCGCTGGAGGGCGACGCTTGGCGCCGCTTGATCGCTGCTGGTCGACACTTTACGCGCGGCCGTGCGTCGCTGTTGCGCGCGGCGTCATGCGCTGCCGCCGCGATTTTCGTGGTGGTGGCGCCGTCGCCGACCGCCGCTCCGACGAGTCTCCGGCGATGTCGTGACGGCTGGTCTGATTTCTTCTAGGGTTTGGTTGGGGCCTTTCCCGGGCAGCCCGTGAAGTTTTCGGACCGGTATGCGATATCGGGCACGTTTTGATCGATTTTGAAATTTTAAGTTTTTGGGCCTAGAATTGTTTTAAGCCCAATATGATACAATCAAAATTAGTAAAATGTGATTTTAATTATGAAATATGATTTTATAATGAAATATGATTTTGTTGATTTAAAATTTGTTTTTATCGGCAAAATACGATTTTATTATAAAATACGATTTCGTAATTAGAATATGATTTTACGATAAATAATTAGATTATTTAAATTATGCATGTTAATTAGATTAATTGCATGATTGGGGTGATCGAGAGCCGTGCCCAATGTGTTAGGTGTATGCAATAGGTTTTGTATGATTTCGGTTTGTATATATTTGATCATCATTTAAAGTGGGCCTGTTTGTGGCCCGTTCCCACCCCTTGATAAATGTATCCCTTATTTGTCATAGTAAATTTAAATGTAAAATTACTAGATTTAGTGGGAGGACATCCGAAGATGGTGGACGATGACGATCAAGATATTGAAGACCGAAGATCTGTAAAACCGGAAAGCTTTGTAATAGGATTGCATTACCCCTAGGATTGGACCCATGTTCGTGGCTGGCAACCACGGACCGCATAGCTCTCGCGATCGATCATCCCCATATTTATTTATATATGTTGATATATAGATTAATTGAATCCGCATGTTGCATGTTTTAAATTAGATTTAAATATGCATGAGACTAAAATTTTTCAAAAAAATAAAATTCCTCGTTTTAAATTTGATTTAAAACTTATATCAAGATAAAATGTTTATTCGATAAACAAAAGGGTATTTAAAATTGTTTAAATTTCCCTACCTTCCATCAACAATGGGTGTACGTTGATGCTACCCGTATACATGGCCCGGCTCATATTATTGAGGGGGTCATGTGTGCCGGAAAGCTGTCC
>KV020406.1:0-13942 GCA_001598015.1 Dorcoceras hygrometricum | reverse complement strand
CAGATGAACATTCGGTTCATCCCTATCACCGTGACTTCATCATAACTCCGATATCCGATCAGAACGGACCGATCGACTCAGTTTCCAAAACTGAATACTATGATCTGAAAAACCATTTTTCAGAACCCCAGTGCAAAATGACCGTTTTGCCCCTCAACAACGAAAATCACGATTTGACCGCTGTTGACTTTTAGGAAGTCGCACTCCCCAAAATTCTCCTCAAGTGCTCAACACATTGAGCTCAGTATCCGTGCGGGAATCTCGAATCCAGTACTTGTGTGACCCTCAATGGTTCAGGGATACAGCTAGCCGTGTGCCCACAACCATTGTGGCTCCGGAATCACAATTCCGGACTTGCCCATCGGATCATGGTAAGAGCGTCTAGAAACATCGCCCCATGATACCCTAGGTATCACTGATAGTGCCTGAAAGAACCAGTTGGTCGTGGTTAACGTACAGTACGGTCCTTTCAATCCATATATCCCGATCAAATCAACGACCATTGGTAAATCGAGAGTCGTTATAGATCCGAAAGCTATGCATAAATCTTGGAGATCGAATAGTGACATCGCGAGTGTAACTAGGTAAACCCATTTACCTAAAACACGTCTAGTACTCTGGCCAGAGATTTATACACTATTATCCCCTCAGATAGCATAGGATATCCACGCATGTCTGCGAGCGGTGAATCCTCGACAACGATGCATCGACTCCTACATGCATCGGGGTCTCACCCAATCCCGCCGCCTTATGACCCCAAGTGAGTCGGCAAACGGGTCAAAGTGAGACGCCTATCATGTAGAGTCTCAATGACGTTTCGATAGCCGTCATACCCACTATCACATCTAACATACACTATAGTGCATTCTAGGTCTTTACTCAACGCAATTGTTAATCATCATACAACACAATGAAAGTAAAGAATGCCATATAAATAAATGCGAATATCATATATAAAGATTGTCATATACAAGAGTCTATAAACCCACACGCCACAAGTTGGCTAGTTGGACATCTACTCTAACATTTCGTTTCTTTTCATTATTTTACATTAATTCAAATCCGTTGACCCCATGGGTATGGGCGTCACAAAACTTGGTATCAGAGCATGTCCCTGAGATAAACACACGCACTTCCAGTTGGAACATATTTCATCGCCGTTTCTCCAGAGCTGTGAGTTTATCTTATGTTTCAGAGCATTTGTCTTTAAAAATTAACATGTTCTGATAATTATATTGTGGTGGATTACGGGCTATAGATTATAAGATGTCTGGCAGAGGAAGAGGTAGAAGGGGTGATCCCTTAGATGAAACCATCCCTGACAGTAATTCTAGCATCGCTCAAATCCTAAGACTGCTGGTAGAACAAACGGCAGAGGTAATGGCCAATCTTCTAGCAGTAGAGGACCAAGCCATGATGATCCTCAAGAGAAGTTCAGGAGGCAGAAGCCGAAGGAGTTTAGTGGTACAACGGATCCATTGGTTGCTGAGAGCTGGATTAAGTCAATGGAGGTTATTTTTGAGTACCTCCAGATGCCAGAGTTGGATAGGCCTAGGCTCGCTATCTACATGTTGAGAGATGATTCCATGATTTGGTGGGAAGGAGCTAAGTTATCTGTGGAGTTGACAAATCTTACTTGGGCAGATTTCAAGAAAGTGTTCTTTGAGCAATACTTCACAGCAGACAAGAGGTCTGAGTTGAAGAGGGAGTTTCTGACCTTGAAACAAGGAAGCATGACCGTACATGTATATGTGCGGACGTTTGAAAGAGGGTGTTACTTTGTGCCTCTTATAGGTAACGACCCAGAGGAGAAGCTAAGCCACTTTGTGGAAGGATTAAAGCCTATGTTCAAGATGAATGTTAGGCTATCTGTGCCCAAGACTTACAGAGAAGCAGTGGATAGAGCCCTGCGAATTGAGAGAGACTGGAAGGATGTGGATGAAGAGAGGCAACAAAAGAGACAGGCCTTTCAGCAGAAGGATCAGAGGCCGTTTAAGAAGCAGAATAAGAACCAGCAGAAGTCTCAAGAGCAGAAACCTCTACCGATCCAACCATTTGTGCAGTTCCTGGTGTCCTAAGTGTCAGAAGACTCACCCTGGTCAATGCAGACTTGGACAAAATGTCTGTTACGGATGTGGGTCGCCAGGGCATATTATGAGGAATTGCCCAAATACAAAGCAGCTGGTAACCAGTAGGGCTTATGTGATGACGGCTGAGCAGGCCAATCCAGATTCGACAGTAGTTTCGGGTAAGATCTTTATTGCTGGTTTGCCTCCATAGTATTGATAGATTCAGGAGCTACTCATTCTTTTATAGCAGCCAAGTTTGCTAAGAAGTTACCTATTAGACCAGACCAAGTAACTATAGGCTTTGTGTAACAGTACCTTCGGGAGAAGAATTAGTATCCCATATTTTGTTTCGGGATTTAGAACTTAGGCTTCAAGGGCGTTTGATTACGACAGATTTGATAGTACTACCGATGCTTGAATTCGATATGATTTTGGGAATGGACTGGTTGACCAGGTATGGAGTATTAATCGACTTTAAGTTCCGAACAGTAGTGGTTAACCCACCCAGAGGAGACCCATTTACGTTCGAAGCCAATCAGATTCGGAAGATTCCGCGTATTATTTCATCTCTTAAGGATCAAAGTTGTTTGAGGAAAGGTAGGGTAGGATTTTTGACAAGTTTGTCGTCTTTAGCAAAGATTAGTAAGCCCCAAATTCAGATGTTGAGGTAGTAAACGAGTTTCCCGAAGTCTTTCCAGAGGATATGTGAGACCTGAAATTTAATAAAGGTTAATTGGTGGAATTAATCGAATTTTAAGATTTCAGATTTGTGCGTGGACAAATCTGGTTGTCCAGCTTTCAATTGGAAGGCTTCGTTTGTATTTTTGGGTCAGATTCCATATTTGGAAAAATTTTGGAAAGTTTGAATATTTTCGAGTAGCGATCGGGTGAGATCTATTCAGATTTGTACGAGAAATCTGTTATCGCTGGTGCTTGAATGTTTGCATAGTGTATTTGTGGCGTGAGGCAATACGCTGTCGTTTTGTGGAATTCAGATGTCTCTTTGTTGGAGAGATCTGTTGAGAATTTGTATCATCATAGACGTCTGCCGCAGCGTGTTTTTGTATTGGTTGCTAAGTGTCATTGTTTGGACGTTTAGATTTAGCACTATTATGAGAAATCTGTTCGTGGAAGAGATCTGGTATCGATAGGCGCGAGAAGCTACACGACATCGTTTCCAGGTTCGAATGTCTCACTTGGAGATGAAATCTGGTTGATGGTGAATCGGATGTCAACGTGAGTCAACCTTTCCTGTAGCGTGTGATTGCTAGTGCGTGAGACAGCGGGTAGCGCTTGTATTCAGATGTCTTGGATACATCGCCGTTTTGGGTCTAGCGTTAGAGTCCACAGGTGCGTTAGTATTCAGCAGTATAGAGATCTGTCGTAGCGTTTCGATCAGATCTGATGACGTGTCCAGTTGTGTCAGCAGTCTCAGCGACGTCGTTTGATGGATGATCGCTGTTTAGCGCTCAGATATTTGAGGAATCTGTTAGTGGGTGAGAGTTATTGAACAGATATCAACGTTGTGCGTTGATCGACTTTGCTTAGCGTTGTTAGTATTTGATGCGGGCGCTGAGATCTGTTTAACCAGTGCGACGTTGTTTTGCTAATATTTAGCGTTAACGCTGAAGTCTGATGGTTGTGTGAACGCTGGAGCTTTTTCGATGTCTCTTATGCGATGTCGTTTGGATTAATGAGTACGAATTCGTTTGGTGATTGCGTTAGAAGAGCGTGGAGAGATCTGTTTCGCAACGTCTGAACTGGATGTGCGTAGTTGCTGCGACCATAGGCGGGAGGCTTTTGCCTTAGTGTGAGATCTGAGCAATACCAGAAGTTGGGCGGATGGAGAAATCTATTTAAGTTGTTGGCTGGTGTATATTTATGCTAAGTAGAGATTGAACACTTAGCCATTTTTTCTCAACCCAACATCTCCTATCTCCTCTTTTGGAACCCTCATTTGATCCTGTTCACCGTAACCTATTTTTCCCCATTTTCCCGGCGATTGATGAATCTGTTGGAAGAAAGGGTGGTTGTTTTGGACTCCCCTTGTTGCGGTGCATCGTTCGATAGCTCTTTAGGAGGCTGTGGTTGGCTGGAGAAAAATCACGAAGTTGCTGCCTCGTTCGTACGTTCGTGTAGGCAGGTAGAACTTCAAATTGTTTGTTAAAATTTTACCTCTAGTCGTTAATTAAGTTTCCTGTTGAGTTATTAGGAAGGTTAGTTGCTGGTTGAGCTTTGCTCCCCAAAATGTAAATCGCCGTGAAACTATCTGGTGTATTACCTGCTGTTTGGTGATCTGTTGAGTTGCTATGCATGTGATTATTCGAATGCTTTTGTTGTGTTTTCTGGAATTACACGTACATGCATCATGTTAAGCATGTTACTGCATCTGCATAGCATATTGAGCCAATGGTTCATTTGTTAGCCATGATATGTTGCTCTGTTGGAGCTCTTCTCTCGTGGTTCGGTGCGGTGTTGCATAACCACGATTGAGTGCAGCTGGAGGATGTGGTTGAGCTGTTCCCAATCCTCAGTTGCAGTGATCGGGATAGAGGTTGGCGGGTGGTTGGCCCACTTGCAATTCCGTGCGACCTGGCGGGTGGCTCCCGCGCAGGTGCGGCGATGAGCCACTCTATTTTCCACTGGGTGCAATCGGGTAGCTTCCGAGACTCGGTGATGTTTCACAGTTGCTGTTTACCGTTCGTTTGGCCTTCCGGTTGTTACCGATGTTCTTTGTACCGTTCATACATTTGCACGACATGATACATTTCATGCTGTATTTGAATGTTGTATTATGCTGCTCTTCGTACTGGGGTTTGACCCCATGTCCCTCTGGGGCTGGTTGTTTTGTTTGCCTGTTTGTTTTTCAGGTCTCCCAGATTATTCCGCTGGTCTTGGAGTTGACCCAGCTGGAGGTGCCCCAGGAGGTGTGTAGAGTGTCCCAGTTAGCGTATAGCATATATGTATCAGTTCTATTAGCCGGGGTGTGTCCTGTGCTTTGTGTATTCAGTTGTTGTATTAGTTGACTGATACTCGTTTAATGCTGTACTGTTGTATTATGGCTTTTAGCATGGTGTATTTTTACCAACTGGGATATTTTGAGGTATTGTGGTATTTTAAAATTATGTTTTCTTCGTCAGGCCAAAAGCGAAAAAAATTTTAGCCACTTTTTAAAGTGCTTCCGCTATGTTTTACGTGATTTAACTCTGTGTTGTGCACGAGGCCTACCATTTTTGGTATCAGAGCTTAAACTGGGATAAGCTCGATTTCTTTGATCACATGTGAGTCTAGGCACAATAGTTATTATTTGGTTTGTGCTTGACTACTTGAATTACTTGCTTGTGTGCATACCTTGGAGTGTCTTGTAGAGATGCCGCCTAAGAGGAGAGGTAGAGCTAGTAGGAAAGTGGTGGTCGATTCAAGGACTCCGGTTAGTGCTGATAGAGAGGATGCCTCTCAACTGAGTGTTCCTTTGGGATATTGTGAGAGTCAGTCTTCAGCCTTTCGCTCTCTTGCTAGTGCTGTCAACAGAGCGGTTGATCTTATGGAAAGCCTTGTAGTTGGACAGACTCAAGTGCAGCAGTCTACAGGACAAAGTGTGGATCCTGTGCCATCTGGAACGTCGTCCTCCCAACCTTATGTGGCACCGCAGTCTTTGAGTCGGCAGAGGTTTAGATCTAGAGGAGGACGCTTTAAGAGATCCCGTTCGAGTTCTTCGAGTTCCGATGGTTCTGGTGGAGCGGGGGCGAATGCGTCATTTTGTGGTCAGGTTGGGCACTTTTCTAGAGTGTGTCCTACTTGGGACAGTAGGCTTTGACTAGGAGTTCTTCGAGGCGACCGTATCATCCTTTTCAGTCCCAACGATCAGGATTTCAACCTCCAGAGGCGTCTAATGCTAGAGAGCTTACTCTATCGGAGCAACCGGGACTTCAACCAACTCAGGTGGACGCGACAACTGTAGAGCGAGATGATGCCTTGACTGGAGAAGGTTGTACAGGTAATTTTTCTTTTCTTGTTAACTCTGTGTGAGTTTAGTTGACGCGTAGACATCACACTAGTTTATGATTGTACTTGTTTGTTTTGTTGGTGCGCGAGAGTTGTTTCTTCCCCATCTTGTTGTGTGATGCCGTGTCTTTGATACTCCTGCAAGTGTAGAAGTTGTCGTGCCGCGAGCGATGCTGAGTTAGGTTGTAAGCAAGTTCTGGTAGGGAAGTTGTTTGTTTTGGGAGTGTTTAGATTCCCGTTGTTGAGAGGATAGTTGCTACTTGTTTGGGATGCGATATCCAAACTATAGTTTTGGGTTGGTGATCTCCCTTGTTCGAGGATTTCTTCCTTGTTGTGTTTCAGTTGAGATTCTCCTGATTTCCTTGTAATCTTTAGTACTGTGCGTATTCTATTTGATTTCTTTCGTCCGGATAGCAGAATTGAGGTATTTTAAACTCCATTGGCTTTCTGCTGGTTGTGTCCCCAGCTGTGGAGTTGATTCGTGAGTCCCATGTTTTCCAGCTTTTGAGTGCGCCTGAGAGCTTTGGGCCTCCGGCTATTGAGTTATTGCGGTGGGCTTCTTTTCTCCAGCTAAGGATTGTCTCGGTTGTTGTAGTCTCAGGCGGTTGAGATGTTTTACGAGTTGCGTGTATCGAGATTTGAACTCCGATTTGTATAACCGTGTCTTGTCATATCCTGTTCAACTCAGCTGTTGTAGCCGTGCTTTGTTGTTGCTGATTGTTCCTTACCAGGATGCGAGGGAGAGCGGTGATACCGCACTCTCATCTCCCTGCTGGGATCTGTTAGCCCTCATGCGTCGAGTGGTTAACTACCACATTTCATGGGTTGGGCAATGACAGGTTGAGTTGTTTGATGCATCTGGTATTCGGGTGTGGTGTAAAGTTTAGTGGGTGATTCTCATACGCTTGCATACCCACCGTGGCTACCTCTGTTTGTTGATCTTTGCTTTCGATTGTTGATCAACCTTGAGTCGTTGAGCTCCTGTGGACTCCCTGTTTCGGTTGTAGTCCCTTCCATTGTATTCTGCGAGGCATAGGTGTTTTCCGATTAGTGGAGATCTTGCTAGATGAGATTCCCCACCTTTGTCTTGGCGCTGGAGGTTGTTGTGGTTACCTTGGAGTTCTGGCGTGCATTTTAAGGTGGAGAGCGATTAGCGAGTTCTGCCTTCATTCAGTTCGGCTCGTTTGCGTGATATTGCTTTTGGCTGGAGCTAGTTAAAGATTTCATATGTGAGTTTAACGTCTGCATGTGCGAGAGAAGCTCGCTACTGATGATTTCTTGGAAGGCCCATCCAGCAGTGCTTGTAGCGTTGAGTATATAAAATGCCTTCGAGCATTTGGTAGTCTTTGTAGAGCTTCCTTGTTGGTTCCGAGCGTCAGTTTAGCGCGGGTAGTAAAAGTATGACTGTTGGATTGTCTATATCAGCCCATTTGGTCCTTGTGTTAAGGCTTATGCTAGGAAACTGACAAGAGGATTTTGTGGTGATCCTGTTGCGAGATTGCATAGTTTTCTGGTGTTTGTAGTGGCTGATATGTACTATAAGATTTTTGTTCCAATGTTGGAAGAGTCTTTGGATGTTTTGGGTCTACAAGGGATGTGATTTTATCGTTTTTCCCTGATCAGATGCTTAATTTGAAAGACCATACCAAGGATTGGTGGAGTTTTTGGTGTGGAAATTGTTGCCAAGAGAGGTTTGGTATAACCTTCTTTGGGATTTTGCACTACGGGAAGTACAAATCTTGCTTAGCGATTCGAAGAAATGTGTAGGATTTAGTGGTTTTCATCAGAGGTTGAGCAGTAGGTGGTTGACCAAAGAGATCTGGTTCCTTTGGAATGGTGAGTGAGCATGACCTGTAACCAGATTGTGCTTGTTAAGTATGAACTTTTGAACCTCTTCTTGTGAACCCTGTGTTTCTTGCGAAATTCTCCTTCTTAGATCTTGCTGAATTTGAGAATTTAGGGTAGGTCCGCTCTTAGATTCATCAGGTGGTTTGAATGTTTTGGGGTAAATTGGATCTTTGGTGTGCGATTTTCAAGTACCGGCTGTGCTGTTATGGACACGTAGTGTGTTTTATGTGTTCAAGCCGAGGAAATTGCGAATCATATCCTTGTTTTGTGTTGAATACTGATGGATTGAGCGGGACTAGACCCTCAATTTGACTGTTTTGGCTAGCGAGGAATTTAGGAAGGGATATTTGAGAGACTGAATCCGAGATGAGTGGAGCGTGTCCTCATCTATGTTGGAACAGCCTTTCATTCTTGTGTTTTGTTTCCTTCAGATTCGAGTTTTGTTCCTACCCAGCTGGTAACTGGTTATTCTTTGTTTCGATCCCTTCTTGTCATTGCACATTGTAACTTTGCCTTTGATTATTAGCTGTTTTAGGCATGGCAGTGTAGTTGCAATGAGCTTCGTGTTATGTTGGATCTTTTGGGAGATCGTAGCAAAGTTTGTTTATGTTTTAAGTTGGCAGTGCCATTATGAATTCTTCTCCTTGCATGGTGTGCTTCTGTTGAGGAAGTGAACCAGACCATTCGTTTATGCTATGAGTTGTTGAGGTGAAGTAGAGCGAATGTTAGGCCATGTTGAGTGGCTTTTGCAGATTTGATATTCCAGGAGGAAGTAATAGTTCAAGAGCGAGACCATTTTCTTGGTGATTGTCCAACCGAGTAATCTCGGTAGATTGTGAGCTGCGTGAGAACTAGAAGAGTGGTTGTAGCGTGTATGACCACGCCTGATTGTGGAAGCGCTAAATCAGATTTCTGTAGCTATTTATTCGTTATTGTTTCTCAGCAGTTGATTACTGGTTGTGTTTTTTGTTATCTTGAACTCTCGTTTGGTAGTCTCCTGGTTGAGAGTTGGAATGCTTTTGATTATTCTGCGTGCAGCTGAACTTTCCAGCGTTGGTGTTGTTGAGGAGGTTTTGTGTAGTTCCGGAGTTGTTCGATTTCGAGGACGAAATCTTTAAGGTGGAGAGAGATGTGAGACCTGAAATTTAATAAAGGTTAATTGGTGGAATTAATCGAATTTTAAGATTTCAGACTGTGCGTGGACAAATCTTGTTGTCCAGCTTTCAATTGGAAGGCTTCGTTTGTATTTTTGGGTCAGATTTCATATTTGGAACAATTTTGGAAAGTTTGAATATTTTCGAGTTGCGATCTGCTGAGATCTGTTCAGATTTGTATGAGAAATCTGTTATCGCTGGCACTTTGCATCGTGTATGTGGCGTGAGGCAATACGCTGTCGTTTTGTGGCATTCAGATGTCTCGTTGTTGGAGAGATCTGTTGAGCATTTGTATCATCATAGACGTCTACCGCAGCGTGTTTTTGTATTGGTTGCTAAGTGTTGTCGTTTGGACTTTTAGATTTAGCACTATTATGAGAAATCTGTTCTTGGAAGAGATCTGGTATCGCTAGGCGCGAGAAGCTACACGATGTCGTTTCCAGGTTCGGATGTCTCGCTTGGAGATGAAATCTGGTTGATGGTGAATCGGATGTCAACGTGAGTCAACCTTTCCTGTAGCGTGTGATTGCTAGTGCGCGAGACAGCGGGTAGCGCTTGTATTAGATGTCTTGGATACGTCGCCATTTTGGGTCTAGCGCTAGAGTCCGCAGGTGCGTTAGTCTTCAGTAGTATAGAGATCTGTCGTAGCTTTTCGATCAGATCTTATGATGTGTCCAGTTGCCTCAACAGTCTCAGCGACGTCGTTTGATGGGTCGCTGTTTAGCGCTTTTCAGATATTTGAGGAATCTGTTAGTGGGCGAGAGTTATTGAACAGATGTCAACGTTGTGCGTTGACCGACTTTGCTTAGCGTTGTTAGTATTTGATGCGGGCGCTGAGATCTGTTTAACCGGTGCGACGTCGTTTTTCTAATATTTAGCGTTAACGCTGAAGTCTGATGGTTGTGTGAACGATGGAGCTTTTCCGATGTCTCTTATGCGATGTCGTTTGGATTAATGAGTACGACGTCGTTTGGTGGTTGCGTTAGAAGAGCGTGGAGAGATCTTTTTCGCAACGTCTGAACTGGATGTGCGTAGTTGCTGCGACCATAGGCGGGAGGTTTTTGCCTTAGTGTGAGATCTTAGCAATACCAGAAGTTGGGCGTATGGAGAAATCTGTTTAAGTTATTGGCTGGTGTTGGATGTGCGTAGTTGCTGCGACCATAGGCGGGAGGTTTTTGCCTTAGTGTGAGATCTTAGCAATACCAGAAGTTGGGCGTATGGAGAAATCTGTTTAAGTTATTGGCTGGTGTATATTTATGCTAAGTAGAGATTGAACACTTAGCCATTTTTTCTCAACCCAACATCTCCTATCTCCTCTTTTGGAACCCTCGTTTGATCCTGTTCACCATAACCTATTTTTCCCGTTTTCCCGACGATTGACGAATCTGTTGGAAGAAAGGGTGGTGGTTTTGGACTCCCCTTGTTGCGGTGCATCGTTCGATAGCTCTTTATGAGGCTGTGGTTGGCTGGAGCGAAATCACGAAGTTGCTGCCTCGTTCGTACGTTCGTGTAGGCAGGTAGAACTTCAAATTGGTTGTTAAAATTTTACCTCTAGTCGTTAATTAAGTTTCCTGTTGAGTTATTAGGAAGATTAGTTGCTGGTTGAGCTTTGCTCCCCAAACCGTGAATTGTTGTGAGTTCTGCGTAGCATTCCTGAATTGAGCGTGCGTTGATTTTTAGGTTTCTTTTCAGATTTCTTGGAACCCTGTGTGTGGTAATCGTTGCAGAGAGCTTGAGAAATTGGACAGGTTTCAGTTTCCAGGGATTTCGGCTGTTGTTGCCGATTAGCTGGGGAACAGATTTGTAGGCCGAGTCTTGCCACGTCTTTGCGAAATCTGTTTGAGGTAGTTGCCTTGCAAGGTACGAATTGAGCTTATAATTCAGCTTTGAGTTAGGCATGAGAATGTATTATGTGTGTTGTATAGCTGTGCCGAGTGTTTGTGTAGAGGCAAGCTGTGTATTTTATGCATGTCTATTGGCTGAACTATCTGGTGTATTACCTGCTGTTTTGTGATCTGTTGAGTTGCTAAGCATGTGATTATCCGAATGCCTTTGTTGTGTTTTCTGGCATTACACGTACATGCATCATGTTAAGCATGTTACTGCATCTGCATAGCATATTGAGCCAATGGTTCCTTTGTTAGCCATGATATGTTGCTTTGTTGGAGCTCTTCTCTCGTGGTGCGGTGCGGTGTTGCATAACCATGATTGAGTGCAGCTGGAGGATGTGGTTGAGCTGTTCCCAATACTCAGTTGCAGTGACCGGGATAGAGGTTGGCGGGTGGTTGGTCCACTTGAAATTCCGTGTGACCTGGCAGGTGGCTCCCGCGCAGGTGTGGCGATGAGCCATTCTATTTTCCACTGGGTGCGATCGGGTAGCTTCCGAGACTCGGTGATGTGTCACAGTTGCTGTTTACCGTTCGTTTGACCTTCCGATCGTTACCGATGTTCTTTGTACCGTTCATACATTTGCACGACATGATACATTTCATGTTGTATTATGCTGCTCTTCGTACTGGGGTTTGACCCCATGTCCTGTGTCCTGTGCTTTGTGTATTCAGTTGTTGTATTAGTTGACTGATACTCGTTTAATGTTGTACTGTTGTATTATGGCTTTTAGCGTGGTGTATTTTTACCAACTGGGATATTTTGAGGTATTGTGGTATTTTAAAATTATGTTTTCTTCGTCAGGACAAAAGCGAAAAAAAATTTAGCCACTTTTTAAAGTTCTTCCGCTATGTTTTACGTGATTTAACTCTGTGTTGTGCACGAGGCCAGACAGGATATACATGGACTACCCCCAGATAGAGAGCTGGAATTTTCGATTGACTTAGTACCAGGAGCAGCCCTTGTATCCAGATCACCCTATCGCCTTGCTCCATCAGAAATGAAGGAATTGAAGGAACAGATCCAGGATGTGTTAGATAAAGGGTTTATTATGTTGGCGCCGCGGTGGATCCGGATCTCGCTCCCGGGGCGCAGCGGAAGAATTAAAAATTTGGATCTCGGGAACGGTCAATACACCTGTATAACAATAAAAACATTCATAGAATGTTTAGAATATACCTTGCTGGCGTCTAGGCGCCTGGCTCCGACCAATTCCACAGGGAAATTGACACTTCAATGGTTGAACAACTACGGCCTCCTAATCTGGTCCACGACCGGAATCTCATCGGAATGGTCGGAATAAATTTCGACGACGGCCGTGGCAAGGAAGGAGAAACCAGTACTTGTGTGACCCTCAATGGTTCAGGGATACAGCTAGCCGTGGGCTCACAAAATTTATGACTCCGAAACCACATTTTCGGTCTAACCCATCGGATCATGGTAAACCGTTAGCAACATCGCCCCATGATCCCATAGTATCACTGATAGTGCCTGCAAGAACCAGTCGGTCATGGTTAGCATACAGTACGGTCCTTTCAACACAAATATCCTGATCAGATCAACGACCATTGGTAAATCGAGAGTCGCTAGAGATACAATAACCATGCATACATCTTGGAGATGAAATAGTGACATCGCATGTGTTACTAGGTAAAACCATTTACCCAAAAACATCTAGTACTCTGGCTAGAGATTTATCACACAATTTTCTCCTCAGACAGCATAGGATATCCACACACATGGGCGAGCGGTGAATCCTTGACAACGAAGCATCGACTCCTACATGCATCGAGACCTCACCCAACCCCGCCACCTGTTGACCCTAGCTGAGTCGGTAAACGGGTCAAAGTGAGGCACCTATCATGTAGAGTCTCAATGATTTTTCGAGTAATGAGGGATAATCTGTACAACCAAGACCTCGGACTTAATCCACTTGACAAATGGTAACCACTTGGAAAGTCCGAACGAGGGTAGTTCGGTAGATCACCAGGTCACTAGCCATCTGCATGCTCAGAACATCACTATGTTCCCTACCAATGAAACGTGGTACTTCACATCGCAGATGCTAGTCTCAAGCTCGGGCGGCTCTATCCTCTTTTGGACGGCCAATTGACTAGGAACAAGTTTAGAATACACAGTGACTATTAGATGTGTTTCATGATAGCCATCAAATAAGCTATCACATCTAACATACACTATAGTGCATTCAAGGTCTTTATCCAACAATTGTAATCATAATAATGAAGATAAAGAATGCCATAAAAGAATGCGAATTTCATAAATATCATTTTACATAGAGTCAACAAGAACTCACACGCCACAAGTTGGCTAGTTGGGCACCTACTCTAACAATCTCCCACTTGCCCTAAAGCCAACTACTCATCAGACGCAGTCCCATTGTTCGTGATGTTTTTCAAACAATGGTCCTGGCAAGGGCTTCTTTAGTGGATCAGCAATGTTGTCTGCAGAGACGACTCTCTCAACTGCTATGTCACCTCTAGCCATAATATCCCGGATTGTGTGGTATTTCCTCAGTATATGTTTGGATCTTTGGTGAGACCTAGGTTCCTTTTCTTGCACAACGGCACCTGTGTTGTCACAGTACACCGGGACTGGACCAACTTCTTCAGGGATTACGCCCAACTCTTGGACAAAATTCCTTATCCAAATCGCCTCTTCAGCAGCAGCTGATGCTGCGATGAATGTTGGGGAACCATGGCGGATCCGGATCACGCCTCCCGGCGAGGCAGCGGAATAACAAAATTTTGCCGGGAGACGATCAATACAATTCAATACGAACATGCAAGCTATGACATTCATAGGGTGTTTATCGTTGATTACCTTGCTGGCAACTCGTGCCTGGCTCCGACCAGTTTCGCAAGGAAACCGGCACTTCACGGTAGACGGCGGTAGATAACGTCAATCAGGTCCACGACCGGATACGAGACTCCTTCGTCAGCCTGCACTGAACGCCTGACG
>KV020405.1:0-11081 GCA_001598015.1 Dorcoceras hygrometricum | reverse complement strand
AAGACCCAAAGAATGTTATTCTGTAAAATTACAAAGATCATTATATGGGTTGAAACAATCCGGTCGAATGTGGTATAATCGATTGAGTGAGCACTTGATAAAAAAGGGATATGTAAACAATCCAATATGCCCTTGTGTTTTTATTAAGAAAACAACATCTGGATGCGTAATTATTGCTGTATATGTTGATGATTTAAACATCATTGGTACGAACAAAGAAATCCAAGATGTTGTGATGTATTTAAAGGAAGAATTTGAAATGAAGGACCTTGGAAAAACCAAATATTGTCTTGGTTTACAAATTGAGCACAAAGAAGGTGGAATATTTGTTCACCAGTCAAATTATACAGAAAAGGTCCTTGAACGTTTTAATATGGATAAAGCAAATCCTTTAAGTACTCCAATGGTTGTTAGATAATTGAACATTGAAAAGGATCCATTCCGTCCATGTGAGAAAAATGAAGTTATAATTGGTCCAGAAGTACCATATCTAAGTGCTATTGGTGCTCTTATATATCTTGCAAATTGTACTAGACCTGATATATCTTTTGCAGTAAATTTATTGGCAAGATTTAGCTCATGTCCAACAAAGAGGCACTGGAACGGAATTAAGCATATATTCCGTTATCTACGAGGAACAACAGATTTGGGACTTTTATATTCAAAAGATGCCAATAAAAGTATTGTTGGGTTTGCTGATGTTGAATACCTATCTGATCCACATAAGGCACGATCTCAAACTGGATATGTATTTACGCGTGGAGGCACTGCAATTTCTTGGCGTTCACAGAAACAAACTCTTGTGGCAACTTCATCAAACCATGCTGAGATTATTGCACTACATGAAGCAAGCCGTGAATGTGTATGGTTAAAATCCATAACAGAACATATACAAGTTATGTGTGGTTTACCATCTGACAAGAAGCCTGTGACACTATACGAAGATAATGCTGCATGTGTTGCTCAAATGAAAGAAGGATCAAAAGCGACAGAACTAAGCATATCCCCCCTAGGTTCTTTGAATTCACCCAAGAACTTATGAAGAATAACGATATTGATATTCGTTACATTCAATCAAGTGAAAATTCGTCAGATCTTTTCACGAAGGCACTTCCTACGACAGTGTTCAGAAAGCACATATACAATATTGGGATGCGCCACCTACGAAGTATGTGAAGATTCAGTTATGCCAACATGAGGGGGAGTTTACGTGACTGCACTCTTTTTCCCTTACTATGGTTTTTATCCCACTGGGTTTTTCCTAGTAAGGTTTTTAACGAGGCAGTATCAAAACACGTAATAAGGACATCCAAAAGGGGGAGTATTATGAAATCAAATTAGTTTGTCAAATTTGGATGTCTACAAATTGTCAAATTTGGGTGTCTACAATATTGTCAAATTTAGGAGAAGTGATTAGGACTTTATATTATTTTAATCACTTCATTTGCCTATAACTAGGCTTGTAATCTTCATTGTAAAAACACACAAATTTATACAAATTCTCTCCCAATTATCTTCTCTCTAAATCAAGGAAATTATAGAGAAATAATAATTTCCTATTAACATAAAATCAAGACTTCATTTGAAGCAATTAAGGAGCAATCAAGGTTATTATCGAGGTAATTATTTCATTTAGTTTATTAATGTTTCTTTAAATTTATAACAGAAATAATTATTATGTTGTGGGTTGTTCTTTTGAAGTACATAAAAGAGTGTTATAGAAGTTAGATCCCGATTGAAATCTTGGTGATAAATGACTATAAGTCACCAAAATATTCAAGATTTAAAAATTGAATTTGAGAGTGAATGATTGTTCGTGCCCACTTATTTTAATTTCTGTAGACCCACTTTTTAATAATATAGACAATGCAATAAGTGAAGTGTAGTCTCTTATTTAAGTGAAGTCTAGTCTTTTATTTACAATAGTTTGCACCAACAAAATTAAATGTCTTTTTTCAGGAACGCCCACTTTATTTCTCTTTCAGTTTTGTCTTTGTCAAGACAATTACAATGTTCTAATAATGCAAGTCATTAATCAAAGATAGCGTTAAGTGCCTTCCACCATTGTCCGATTTATTATCCCTTTATGTTTTAATTAAGATATAAAGCTTCTACGTGGTATAATCCGAGTCATCGTGGCGGCTATTATATATAATTATGGCCTTTCGATAAAATAATGCATTTTAAACTTAAATAATCGATACATCCTCACGTGTTCAATTGGATTACACTGTAAATATGAGCCAATTAAAAATTTCTAGAAGTAACTAGCTGGTGTGTGGAGAAATAATTTTTAGCATCCAACTATTCGTACATATTTGTTATACGATTTAAAAGATATTTATTATACGATTTAAAATATTTAAGATATCTAAACGATTAAAATGTGTTTGTTGTCGGCATCATCGTTTTTGACAACATAAAACCTCATCTTGGAAAGTTAGAAAATGATTCTGGCTTTAGATTTGTTCGAACAAAGTTGATATTATATATATATATATATATATATATATATTATATTTTTTATAACTCGAAATCGCAAATTGAGCCATAATAAGGCAATATACACTAGTGTGTTGACGTGGGGTATTAAATTTTTCATGGGTAAAACAGAGGCGCATGCATGCCATCAGATGAAAGTGTTCACTCAAAATATTGTCGTCTAATGTCTGAGAAATAGAAAAACGACAACTTTCACATATAAATGCGTGTACATACATAAAATGTATACTCAAAAACATTTTGTATAAATAAACAAAACATTAGATCGTATACTTCCCACGTATGCTGACGGAAAGCGCACGTGGCATTATTTCATATAATACGAAGTTTAGTTGAAGAAGTTGGTTGTGCAGGATATCAGATCCGTATATATATATATATGAAATAATGCCATGTGCACAATGTGATTAGACCAAATTTTAAGTTCAACATTTTTTTTTATGTTTTTTATAAATTCGAACCATTCACATGATGAGGCGGGGATGGGGATCCCCGTCCCCGAAACGATCCCCGCGGGGATGGGGATCCCCGAATCATTCGGGGACGGAGATGGTATTGGCAAAACCGGCCCCGCCCCGCCCCGTTGCCATCCCTATTGGGGCCCACATTATCAAGTTTTTATATAACCGGAGTGCAAAAAATTGATAGTATTAATTTTCTTTCAATTTATCATATCATTTCACCATAGGCCAATTACCAAGAGGTCGTTACAGTTATTAGATCATCTCCAACCCAACATCAAAATAGAGTAAAACATCATTTTGATACTGCAAAATGAAGTCCAACCATCTGCACTATTTCTTCCAAATGGTGCAGCACCAAATATTTTGCATCATATAGTGCAGAGTTTTTTGCTTGCGTAAAATATCTATATTTTCTTTTCTTTTTTTTATTAAAATAAGTAATTATTGAAAAAATAAATTTATATAAAACAATTAAAAAATCAAAATTAATAAATAATTTAATTAATTAATTTTACTAATACTAATAAATATTTAAGGATATTTCTATTTTTTTGTTGTATATTAAAATTTTATAACTTTTTATTAAATGTACATAAATTAATAATTTAAATGAATTTAATATTTTTATTTATTTAACTATTTAATTAATTAATAGAATAATAAGATCAATTTCCTCCAAAATCACATTGTGCCTTTAAATTTAAAGTTATTTATCTATTTTTTATATTTAATTATGTTTTCTTAATTTATATCAAATTATTGTAATTTTATTAAAATAATAATTAAAATATTAATAATATTATTGTTAACTATTAAGAAACATTAATACATAGAAATTAATGAATTCTTGTGAGAATATTTTTTTTATGTAAGATTTAAAATAAATGAGTTTGAGATATATATGAATTTGGTGCAGAAAATGTACTATTTTCATACCGAAATAGCACTAAAATGGTTCAAATTTATCCCGAAATTATAAATTATACATACTTATAGCAATCTTTCGGCCGGCCGGAAAGATAATCTTAAATGTTTATTGATGACATGGTCCATGTCTCCATTTTGACCCAATCATTTTTGTCCAATGTAACTGGTATTTACTAACTATATATTATAACGGAATCAAAAGGATAAATGTAACATCATTTCACTTACAATCTGAGTCGCGAGAGTTATATACAGTTAAGTATATATAATCGTATCGAAACCATCTTCATTTAATGTGATTCGTAAATTGCTAGATATTATAGACCGAACCCATAATTTAACAATTATATTTATATGTACACTTACTCTTTTTTAATTAATTCACTACGTTTAAACAATATTTAGGCTGTGTGCACGAGAACAAAATCATATGCAAATATATTTCTTAGGGAAACATGACATCTACTAATAATAATCAATGCTTTTACAGAATATATATGGATTGTAAGTCAAATCTTCTTAATCGAAAATGGAATTGAAAAGAATTATTATGTGGTGGAGATTATGCATTTATGTTGAAATCATAAGGGCTCTCACAGTAAAAGGTGGCTCAATTTCAAAAGGACTTGTCCATATCACCCTGATTAATAATATTTCCCAGCTTGTATAGCTCCAAATTATTATCAATTAAATGGTCCCCTGGAGATTTTTTTTTATAAAGATTAAAATTTTCCATGGTCTTCTACCGCTAGATAATTTTGTTTCTTTTCTTTTTTTTTTTAACTTATCTTACAATTTCGACCACTAAATTACGCAGCTGTTGATTAGAATATAACAAAGTTTAAGGGTCAAAATGAGTGACAAATTACTAAATGTTTCGTACTGAGTACATTTTGTTATTTTTAAGGATAGATTTAAAAATAGGGCACGGATTTGAAAGTAGTGTTTCAAATGCATCACATGCTACACTTGACAGACAATATATCAAGGACACGAGCCATGTTTTATTTGCTATTTTAGCTTAAATGAAACGTACGAAATAAAATGTCGGGGATTTTGACATAGGAAGCTTCCTTTCGTGGCTTTTCTCCTAGGTATATATCCATTTCGGCAGACAAATAATATAAAATACATGTAATGAACTATTTTCTATTTTTAAACAACATATCAAAATTTGGAATATAAAAAATTTACATTGGAACTACACAGTGCAATATTTGCATCGAGAATAATATAGGTTATCCCCGTAAACTGAACCCATCATTCAGAGGTTTTAGTGCATGGACACACCAAACTGTACTAATTATGGAGCCTTAGCGTTAGGTTTTTCATTTTTGGTTCGGTGTGGGGTGCTTGTAGACGGAGATTGATGTAAGAAGTAAAACATATATCTTAGAAAAAAGTTATACTCAACGATTCCATCGATTCGCCAGTTTTCGGACTTGGAATTAAATTGTAGATATGATAAAATATTGTGCCATTTTCTCCCCACCAACCCCCTCTTGGAGATTCCGGAAGAATATCGAAAGCTTTTCAGTCTTCACTATTTTTTTTCATTTTGATAGTGAGTTTTGAATATATATATTTAAAAAAAACGACTAACACCAAATGGGTACACACAGATGTCTGAAAATCACAGGTAGACGAGACACGAAACTGGGTCCCTTATTAAGAAGCCAATTCATATGTCAAAGAGTCAGTGTTTAAATTAATTGCTAGAGGGACCAACCCACCCTGTCCATTCACATGCGATGAAGCCATCGCTGCTCCTTTGGTAAGATTTCCACCTCTTTCTTCTTTAAACTTTTCCTTATACTTGGAAATAAAACAAAGGGCAAAGCTACAAAATCTTCATTGTCAATCACATGCATTGCACCAGGCCCCTGATAATTAGGACGGCGGTCGGGGAGGGAGGGAATGAAGTTAACAAATTTTAGTATATGGTAAATTATTTATTATACATATTCACTCGTACAAAAGACTGATTTTTATTGCATCAGAAATTAACACAACACCCACAAACAAAAATCAAGAAAAAGGCCCAAAGACCCTTCGTATAGTTAGGCCAACTTTCAAGCCATAAAAATTAATAAAAAGAATGTCATGCACGTGTGTCCGTCACACGTGCATGCTATGATCACTCAAAACAAAAAGAAAAAAAAAATGAAGTCCAGTATATACGGTTAGGACAAGGGGGGAAGAAAAGAAACAAGGGAAATTTCCCGCCAAAAAAGCACACATCCACAAGTGTAGAACACAACCCATGCGTGAACTTACACCACTCGAAAAAAGACGAATTTTTTTTTTTAAAAAAAGGGAAAGAAAAGAAATTTAATTTCTCTCTTTGTCATCTCTTCTCCTCACTTGGGCTATTTGCAAACTGCAGCTTTTAGCACAGTAATGGTGGTAGCTCTGTGTACATCGAAGAAGCTCCAATATAAATGCTGCATCATCAGCCATCACTGGTCTCATTGATTGGAGGAAGATGTTTGACTTTTATTTCATCCACAGCTCAATTTTCAAAGTCCCAAACTTTATATTTTTGACAGGCCCCGTTGATTTTCACTGCCCATTTTGGTCCCACCCATGAAGCAAGCGCCTAATTCAATGCCAATGATCAACACTGGCTTTGAAATTTCAATCACTCCCCCACTCCATTCACTCCACGATTCCACTACACACATTAAACAATTCATCCTTCTTTCTCGCTTATAATTAATATATTTCATACCAAAACAATAATACTATGTACCAAATCCCATTTCCCTTGGGAATCAGCGAACCCGTTCATTGATGGCAAAATGCCCACCAATAAAGGGTTTTTGTAATAGAAACCTCCCAAAAATCGTCCACATTCTTGTACGTACATACACTATAGACTACTATTTATCTACACCACACCTAGTCAATTTCATTTCTCCACCCTCTGAGAAAAAATATTGAGGATTTTTTTGGACAACTTTGGACCACCATTTTCTTTAGTTGTTGGTTTTTCTTTTTTAAAATTCAGACCCCTCCCTCCCCCGCCCTCCTTAATCAGAGCTCCCCTTGTCATCATCTGCCCATGATGAATTATTTAATTTCCTCCTTTTGTGAGCCGAGAAGGATGAAGATGTGGACGATGATGAGTCGCTAGAGAAGGTACTCACCCGAGGCATGACTCGGAGTTGGGGTAGCACCTTTGGTTGCTTCTTCGTCTTATTTGACATTATTTGTCTCATCAATTGGTAGCAACTCGTAATTTTTTCCTGCAAATTAAAATATTATTATTCTTTAAAGTTGTTTTCTGATGTAAATAATATATTTTCTTACTTTGTGAAGTCCATCACACCATGACTGAGCATGTTGAGCTGTGAATGAGGAAAATTTCGGCAGATCATTTGCTGCATATAGCATTGCTGCAGTAGCGATGCATGATGGTCTGAACTCGAGAAAACTGGTCTCTGTTCATATGTAGATTTCATGGATATGTTTTGACTATAAATATAATTAACTGATTACATGAATATATTGGAGACTAGATAAAAGATTTGAAATAAAGTTTTATAATTTAAACAGATGAATTTTTAAAAAGACAAACTAATAAGAACCCAATATTTAAAATCATCTCTTAATCCAGCCCTTTGACGACAAAGTATATGCAACCGTGGGTGCATATGATGTGCAAACTTTAATAAACAAATACTAAATTTTCTTAAAGTTTTTCTTTAAAGTTACTGCGGTGAGTTGATACCTTGTATAGTTGAGAGAATAGTTTCTTTTGCCGTTGATATAAGGAAGCCGGTATAAGTTTCGGTTGGGTCAATTTTGAGGGCGAAAAAGCTGAGATAGCAAAATGGAGAAATGGATCGAAGTCTCCACTCCAGTACCCTCAGCACAAGGAGCTCCATCCTTTGAATATTTCTTGGTTCAAAAATAAACTTCGCACCTTCGACCTATAAGATTAAATTTAATTGAATTATACTTCCTTTACGCTTAATTGAATTATACTCCTTTCCGCGACCCGTATTAAATACATGGGATAAAATATGTTATTAATATTACCTGAAGATCGAATAGAGAAGGAACAAGAGGTTCCTCCATTTTAGCTGCTAATGACAACAAGCAGTGGACAATAATTGCAATGGCCATCCATTCAATATCTGTCATTATTTTAAAGCCGTGGGAAAGAAAACTTATTAGTACTTTATCATACAGAGACAACGAAAATTAAAATAACAAAGAAAGATTAGTCAGAACTATTGGTAACACAACAAACAAAAGAACAAAGATGTCACCAATAAAGATGCACATTGGCATTCGTTGCTAAGTTTTTAATTAGAGACTGAGAAAGACAAATAGACCACCTTAACATTAAATAATTAAATAAAGTTTTAATTAATTTTCAAGGATGTTTTGCTTCCTACATTTTTAAATCTTCATTATTATGCCACAAATGAAAATTTTCATGTGCCATAATCATTCATTTCCTAAATTCAGCTTCTAATAAGTTTGTGATAGTTCCATTAATTAGTGGAAAGTACGCGTATAACTAATAAGAGATGTAGCTGATGTAATGGACCGAGTCTCCATCACACGCCATTAATAATTGAAACACCTTTAATTACGTGATTCCGTCAGTAATTGTCTTCAATATCAAACAAAAACAATATTACATTATTAAATCATTAAATGATCATTAGTTGTGGGTTGAAAAAAATACAATGGTATTATGTTCGGTTTACGTCTAGTCAACATATCTTCTTAATTCTACCATTAATTGGCAATTTTTTTTTAACGTGAGGTATCGGCAAACCTCATATCTATATTAAAATAATGATTAAAAACCTAATGTATCATATTGACCATTTGAGCTTTATCCCTTTCAAAATGTGAACAAATGATCGTTAAATCCCTTAAGAATTGAAGGTGACGGAAAATGTACCGGCAACTGATGGGAGTGGAGAAAACGGTCAAAGTAGCTGACGGAGAGAAACGCCGTTAATGGCTGGAAACCGTAATAACGGTGCACCTGCATAAACAAAATAACCCGTCAAGTCCTCTCCAATACGATAAACTGCACCGTCAGGTCTATCCTGCGCCGCTGATCACTGTTTCACCGCTGTCAGTAATAGCATTAGCACTCCGCCTAGCTCACTCATTAAAATCCTTCCTGTAACCGCTGGCGAAAGTGCGCCGATAGAATCATCACGCAGATGACAATGAATAACGTCACCATTTGATAATCGAAAGTGAAGGCTAACTGAGCGCATGGTAGTGTTAGACACTGGAAGTGCTAAAAAAATCAACAGTCATGAATCGCGATTTACAAGAGGAGTATACCTTGATAATCCATGCTACAAATTCAGTTCTAACGGACGCATCGATCGATTGATTATTATCGATATTCGTTCCAGTGATATCTCTCTCGTCTTCTAGCAGTCCGGCGATTGATTCCTGAAAGTCGGGAGACCGAGGTTGGATATCCGATGAGTATTCTGATGAGTCATCTTCGCCGCCGTAGAATATGATATTGGAGTCCTCGCCGCAGAGAAGATCGGAGAAGCAGTCGGAGCACTGAAGCGACATGGCGAATGTGACAATCGATCATTCATCATTCTGTTCTGATCATCTTTTACTGTGCTAAGATTCCGGAGGTCTGCGTAGATTCGTCGGAATGTATCACCGGGAGTAGGGGCTTGCAGAGTCCAAGAGGAGGGGACCGTAGGTTTCTGTTGTGTATGTTCGTTTAGATTCTGTATACTCCACTGCTGCTTGATTGGTTTGGATGTATTTAAATAGAGATATCTTGACTATTGTTCAAATTTAAATAATTTAAATTTTTTGTCCCATTAAAATTTCTTAAACTTGTAAATAAAGATATAAGATACAATTAAATTAATACCCATATGTCTATCTATATTGTATAACTAAATAAATAACAATCACCTGATAGTGAGGAATTGGGGATCCAAAACTTGTAAAAGGAAATATATTAAAACCAAAATAGTTGTTTTCTCTACATAAAATTTAACATGTTATGTAGAGATATATACACATATTTTATGTGTGTGGTATGTATTGTTTTCACTAGCTTAATCATTCAATCCTCAAATTTTAAAATAAAGAATTTTGAGATTTTGAGTGACATTAATGTGAGCAACTTCGTAATGTCTTTTTTTGACAAGAATTATCGTAATGTCTTTATATTAACAAGGTTTTATTTTCACGCTATAGTGACGGATCATGATGGTTCAATTTATTGATTCGTCTTCGATTTTTTCAACCTACGAACTCGACATTTCCGTATCCTTGAAATCCCATTCAATTTCTTGGTATTGGCCAAGAACTTAATGATAACGTTCTTGAGGTTGTTCAGAGTTTTATGTTTGTAAAATGTAACATCAAGTAATAAATAAAGAGAAACATGATTCGATCAAAAATGCTAGATTAAAACTAGTCCACCTCGCTTTAATTAAGCCCAAAAAAACCTCCGAGGCCTATAAATGTGAAGTTTCATTATCACAAACTTTTGCGTACCAAATTCGTATCAAATAATATATTATTTGTATTTTTTGGGTAATATTTTTGTCAAATTTTTATTATTTGTCAATATTTTTTCGGATTTCTACATGGTGGCCAATTTTGAAAGTTAAAAAACAAAAAAAGTGAAAAGCATGTGTAATTTTATTTGGTTACATGTTAAGGTGCAAGACCTTCGGTCCGCAAACATGAAACAAGAAGGATAACTAACAAACAAATTTGTCCTATGTCCATATATTCTAGAGATGATTAAATTAGCCTCATACTAATTGAAATCAACATCCGCATTCGTCTTGTTAGAAGATATCTTATGACTTGACAAACGTTAATTCGTGTAATTGATATTACATTACCCTTAGACCTTATAATTTTTTCCCCTTTTTACCCCGTTCATATAACTACATTTTAAATATGATCAGGTTCAATATATATTTAAAAACATAATATTCTCTAGCAGTAGGGATGACAACGGGCGGGGTAGGGTCGATTTTACCGTTACCATCTCCATCCCCGAATAACTCGGGGATCCACATCCCCATATCCGCGGGGATCGGTTCAAGAACGGGGATTATCATCACTGCATCTAATATATTAAATATATATTTATTATTATTATCTATATTATTATTACATGCACGCTTTTGATATATCGGATAATATACACGC
>KV020404.1:0-13125 GCA_001598015.1 Dorcoceras hygrometricum | reverse complement strand
GGGGCGTTTACAGATAATGTCGCCAAATCTTCAAGGCAAAGACTATCGTAGACAACTCCAAATCATGAACAGGGTACCTCGTCTCGTGAGGCTTCAACTGTCGAGACGCATAGGCAATCACGTACCCGTTCTGCATCAAAACACATCCCAAACCATTGAGAGAAGCATCGGAGCACACAACAAATCCTCGGGATCCAGACGGTAGAGCCAAAACAGGAGTAGTAGTCAACTTATCTTTCAACGTCTGAAAACTATACTCGCTGTCAGGCCTCGTGCTCATATCAGAGATAAAACATACAAACACATGCGGAAGCTACTAAAAAGCGGATAAAATTTTCGCTTTTGGCCTGACGGTTAAAAACAATATAATTTAAAATAGTGCGATACTGGAAATAAATATCCCAGTTTTCGAAATCAACGAAACAACAAATGGCTACACACCATTTCAATACAGTACAGCATACACGCACAAGTATCAGACTCCAACCACTGGCTACAACAACGAAGCACATGGCATCACCTGGCTAACAATACTGATACATAAATATATGCTATACGCTACTGGGATACTCTAACCACCTCCTGGGGCACCGCCAGCTGGGTTAAAACCACGACCAGCTGTAAAACCTGGATTCCCTGAAAACAACACAAACAAGGAAAACAACCATGCCCCAGAGGGACATGGGGTCAAACCCCAGTACGGAGAGAAACTGAAATAGCTAAAGGAAATGCATAAGATAAAATGCAGATACTATGCATGAGACACCGGATACCAGCTGAAGGCTACAACCAACAAGGGAGCCAAGGAACTCAAACATAGCTCCAAAAGATCTACAACGAATCAGTGGCCACGGGGTGTGTTCAAAGTGTGGTAATGAGCCACTCGCCTTGACACTACACCCGAATACCAGATGCATCAAACAACTCAACCTGCTGTTGCCTCGCCCATGAACTGTGGTAGTTAACCACTGTGCGCATGGTGGCTAACAAATCCCAGCAGGGAGATGAGAGTGCGGTATTGCCGCTCGCCCTGGCATCCTGGTAAGAAACAACAGCAATACAACGAGATACAAAGCAATGGCTGCAACATAAATATGAATGCAATATGGGAAATGCGTGTATGCATAAACATAGCAGCTAAAATCAACAGCAGTCACATATGCACACAGCAACATCCACGGCAATGCTCCAGCAGCAATCTAACATTAAATCTCACGCCAATTTCCAGCTACATCAAGCTCAGATCCGTACCTTTAATTCCTGAGATACAACTAGAAAGAAGATTGCTTCAACGAATAGTCCGAGCGACACACAGATCTGTCACCTTCTAGCCAATACAAACAACGCCTCAAGGACTACATCTCAGAGATGCCAACGGTTGGGAGTTATCAACTCCACCAGCGCTAATTCTACCTTTATACACTACGAAAAGCTCTAACAAAGCTTAAAAGGTAGAACCTTTACTTACCCCAACAAGCTAGGATAGGATGCTAACAAACTAAACAAAGGAGATGTCTCTGCGATCCTCTTCCAGCTCCTCCGCTTCCTAATAGAAGGGTAAGAAACGAAGCGCCTTAACGAGAGGAGTCCAACGCTACCTCATACGTAACAAACGTTGGTCGGAAACGACGAGAACCGTCGGATAAAATCAACGGTGAACGGTACTAGGGTTCGAAGAACAGAGGTCGACAATCGAGAGAATATTTCGCTAAGTATGGGATCTGGTAATCGATCGAAGACCAAGTCTTCAATTATATAAACTTCTCAACAACTGCCAGCAGATCCCACCGACAAAACCAGTCGACACTCGCTGAAAAAATACAACCAGCAGATGCAAAGCAAACCAACTGCTGAATTCTCAAATAACACTAAGCAAAATGGTGTCGCAGCGACTTAACTAAACGACTTCGCACATCTTACGTCATTCTATCTGTCAACAGCTGGTTAACCAAAACCAGCGACTGGATTTCTCAACAACTCAACAGATCCCTGCGACTGGTACCAGACGCAACACTCGAAACACAGCGTTTCAACTAATCTAAACGGCGTCTCTTAACCACGTCAGAAAATCTGTTGAACTAACACATGCAACGACTGATCGCTACTAGGAGCAAACACACCAGCTGTTGATTTCTTAGCGCTAATAAAACGACGTCGCCTCTACGACTTCGCACATCTTACGTCATTCTATCTGTCAACAGCTGGTTAACCAAAACCAGCGACTGGATTTCTCAACAACTCAACAGATCCCTGCGACTGGTACCAGACGCAACACTCGAAACACAGCGTTTCAACTAATCTAAACGGCGTCTCTTAACCACGTCAGAAAATCTGTTGAACTAACACATGCAACGACTGATCGCTACTAGGAGCAAACACACCAGCTGTTGATTTCTTAGCGCTAATAAAACGACGTCGCCTCTACTAATCCAAACGACGGCGTATTGCACTTCGCTACAGGAGCTTGCTGCTAACAGATATCACCCAGTCGATGCTTCACAAAACGTCACCGTTTTGAAATCCTTAGCGCTCTCTGCTGAATCCACGTAAGCGTTGCTGCTGGCAGATCCTACACAACGCCTAAAATACTATCTGCTGGCAGACTTTGCTAACGACTGGTCACTCACGCCAAAACAACGGCGTTTGATCTCCCGCGATTCTAATACACGCCACGACTGGTTTTCACCACCGACCAGTTGCCACAACAAAACCAAATTTGACCACAAAATACCAAAAATACGAAAACTTCCAGAATTGCTTAAAATAAATCTGACCCGAAAACGAAATCCATTAAACATATCATTTCAAACTTGTAATTGATATAATAGGTTTGAAACTCATGTACTTAAAGTGTAATACTTGTTTTTAATTTTTAAGAAATATCTAAAATTAATTAATATATGTAATCGATTTAAGCGAATATATTTGGAGCAAACTACTATATATGAAAATGAGCTGATCTTGCAATGATTTGGGACATCAAACAGATTAAAATCTTTAAATAATACTTAGCTGATCCACTGCTCAATCCGATCCAACATTAAGACTTACCAATGCATTATTCTTCACTTCTACTGTATTTTAGTGCTTCGCCTGTTGAACATAATCTTTTGGAATATTTAATTGCTTAGTGAAATTACTACCAACCAAAAAATTTCAAATACTATCTAGAGTGACATAAAAGGAAAACGTATTAAAAATATCTGAAATACGCGAAGTACAGTGGATAAAAAATTTAAGTGGGCTCGTAAAATCTGAAGTATATGTGCTCCCAGTAGTGTTTTACAAAGTTACAAAATTTTTAAATCAGATCGCTTGTGCGAGATCTGATCCAGAACAGATCAGAAAAATTTTATAAAAAATGTATGTGAGATCCGAAATAGGAAAAATTTTAATGGTTTCATGATTTGTAGCGAAGATAACAGACGTTAATCTTACGGAAATTTGAATGTCGATGGATGGGCCGCGGTGTCTTGCCAAATTATGGGAGTGTGGTTGTCTGCTGGCACCGTCCAACATAGTACAGATCGGGATTTTTCCCCCATATCCTTCTACAAGATGAGCTTCATCAAGAGAATAAGATCTGAAGAGAGCTTCGAGCCACACTTCATAAAATAAAAAATAAACGAGGAATGTTTTGAGGGATTATCCTGTGGTATGTTTCATAAAGTTTATGCGGTCTGTTTATCCCTTTACTGTTACTTGTGCACTTATTTTAAATTCTTGATATTACCAGATTTTACTTTCTGGTCCCCTAGCCTCATTAGTTTTCATGGATGCAGGTGAGGAGAGCTAGGTGGAGCAGGCTGGCACAAACTGGGACAGTGAGTTTCAAACCTATTATATCAATTACAAGTTTGAAATGATATGTTTAATGGTTTTCGTTTTCGGGTCAGATTTCACATTTTAAGCAATTTCGGAAGTTTTCGTATTTTTGGTATTTTGTGGTGAAAGCTGGTTTTTTTGTGGCAACTGGTCGGTGGTTAAAACTAGTCGTGGCGTATGTTAGTATCGCGGGAGATCAAACGCCGTCGTTTTGGCGTGAGTGACCAGTCATTAGCAAATTCTGCCAGCAGATAGTATTTTAGGCGTTGTGTAGGATCTGCCAGCAGCAACGCTTACGTGGATTCAGCAGAGAGCGCTAAGGATTTCAAAACGGTGACGTTTTGTGAAGCATCGACTGGGTGATATCTGTTAGCAGCAAGCTCCTGTAGCGAAGTGCAATACGCCGTCGTTAGTAGAGGCGACGTCGTTTTGATTAGCGCTAAGAAATCAGCAGCTGGTGTGTTTGCTCCTAGTAGCGATCCGTCGTTGCATGTGTTAGTTCAACAAAGGAGATGTCTCTGCGATCCTCTTCCAGCTCCTTCGCTGCCTAAAAGAAGGGTAAGAAACGAAGCGCCTTAACGAGAGGAGTCCAACGCTACCTCATACGTAACAAACGCTGGTCGAAAACGACGAGAATCGTCGGATAAAATCAACGGTGAACAGTACTAGGGTTCGAAGAACAGAGGTCGTCAATCGAGAAAATATTTCGCTAAGTATGGGATCTGGTAATCGATCGAAGACCAAGTCTTCAATTATATAAACTTCTCAACAACTGCCAGCAGATCCCACCGACAAAACCAGTCGACACTCGCTGAAAAAATACAACCAGCAGATGCAAAGCAAACCAACTGCTGAATTCTAAAATAACACTAAGCAAAACGGTGTCTCAGCGACTTAACTAAACGACGTCGCACAGCTTACGTCATTCTATTTTTCAACAGCTGGTTAACCAAAACCAGCGACTGGATTTCTCAACAACGCAACAAATCCCTGCGACTGGTACCAGACGCAACACTCGAAACGCAGCGTTTCAACTAATCTAAACGGCGTCGCTTAACCACGTCAGCAAATCTGTTGAACTAACACATGCAACGACTGATCGCTACTGGGAGCAAACACACCAGCTGCTGATTTCTTAGCGCTAATCAAAACGACGTCGCCTTTACTAATCCAAACGACGGCGTATTTCACTTCTCTACAGGAGCTTGCTGCTAACAGATATCACCCAGTCGATGCTTCACAAAACGTCACCGTTTTGAAATCCTTAGCGCTCTCTGCTGAATCCACGTAAGCGTTGCTGCTGGAAGATCCTACACAACGCCTAAAATACTATCTGCTGGCAGACTTTGCTAACGACTGGTCACTCACGCCAAAACGACGGCGTTTGATCTCCCGCAATACTAATACACGCCACGACTGGTTTTCACCACCGACCAGTTGCCATAACAAAACCAGCTTTCACCACAAAATACCAAAAATACGAAAACTTCCGGAATTGCTTAAAATGTGAAATCTGACCTGAAAACGAAATCCAAAGCCTCAAACAGAAATCTGAATCACCAGAAATCCTTAAAAACCGATTAATTCAACAATTAATGTTACATCAAAATTAGGTCTCACACTCGCACTCGTCAGTCCAAATGAACTTCCGATCCTTCTGAGTCAATTGAGTCATTGGCCGGGCTATAGAAGAAAACTTCTCAATAAAACGCCTGTAACAGCCAGCCAATCCCAAGAAGCTGCGGATCTCGGAAACGTTCCTATGTCTCTCCCAGTTAAGAACTGCTTAGACCTTACTCGGATCCACCGAAATCCCTTGCGCTGAAATCACATGACCCAAAAAGATAATTCGGTCAAGCCAAAATTCGCACTTGCTGAACTTGGCGTACAACTGCGAGTCTCTCAATCTCTGCAACACCAATCTCGGATGCTCCTTATGCTCTCTCAAGCTCCTCGAATACACTAAGATATCGTCTATGAAGACAATCATGAACCGATCGATGTACTCGCTAAAGACGTGATTCATCAAATCCATGAAAACAGCTGGGGCATTCGTCAACCCAAACGGCATCATAAGAAACTCATAATGCCCATATCTCGTCTGAAAAGCTGTATTTGCCACATCAGCATCTCTGATTCGCAACTGATGATAGCCAGTGCGCAAATCAATCTTCGAGTACACCACCGATCCTTGCAACTGATCGAACAAATCATCAATCCTCGGCAAAGGATACTTGTTCTTCACCGTCGCTTTATTCAACTGTCGAAAATCCACGCACATCCTCATAGACCCATCTTTCTTCATCACGAAAAGAATCGGAGCTCCCCAAGGCGACATATTCGATCTGATGAATCCATTCTCCAAAAGATCTCTCAACTGATCCTTCAACTCTTCCAACTCTGTTGGCGCCAACCAATACGGATCTCTAGAAATCGGGGCGGTACCGGGCACAAATTCAATGCTGAAGTTGATCTCATGTCTTGGAGGGAATCCTGGAATCTCATCCGAAAACACATCGGGAAACTCTCGGACGATAGGAATGTCTTCCAACTCCAATCGTGGCTCTTGGGAAACGTCAAGCGCATAAATCATGAATCCCGTATTATCCAGTGATAACAGGCTAAACATCTCCATGGCGTACACCAGTGGAATCTTCGAGCGCGAATCAGCACCGTAGAACTCCCACTTCTCACCCGAATCAGGGCGAAATATCACCACACCATGAAAGCAGTCAACAGTAGCCTTATAGCTAGACAATACATCCATTCCCAAGATGCAATCAAAATCTCTAATTCTCAAAACAATCAGATTGGACACCAACACATGCTCATCAAAACGAAGCACACAATCCAACACCACTTCACGGGACCACAGACTCACACCAGCAGGGGTAGACACGGAGACAACATCACACAGTGGGGATGGACTCAACCCACGCTCATACACAACAACTCAGAAACAAAGGAGTGTGACGCTCCTGTATCGAATAAAATTCTCGCAGGAAAATCAAAGATAAAACATGTACCTGCGATAACTATATCAGGCGTCTCCTCAGCCTGCTCTCTCGTCGGAGTATCCACCTGGGCCTGCTGCGAAGGAACTGAAGACTGTCTCCTCAGCAAAGGACACACTCTCCGAAAATTTCCAGGCTCTCCACATTTATGGCAATTACCTTGCACCCCACGACACTGCGAAGTCATGTGCTTCCCTCCGCACTGTCCGCAAATCACTCCTCCTCCGGAGCCACTGCCACCAGAACTCACTGAAGCCGAAGAACTAGAGTTTGATCGCTTCTTAAACTGTTTCCCTCGAGGCCTATACCTCTGGCGATTCGATTGCTACGATCCTCGAGGAGACTGAAATGAGTGCGACACGTCAAGTGCAGGCTGTAAAACACGTCCCATCGTCGGCCGAAATATTGCTAGAACTAACTCCATCCCACCTATCTGTCTCGTCACATCCTCAACCTGCTGAACACTCTCTTCACTAACCGAGGCCCTAGACTCCTCAGCGGAACGTCTAATAGTCCTACCTCTACCTCTTCTCGGTTGCATCTACTCAATCTCAGGATAAGAAATCACAGCAGATATATCACAAAGATAGATAAATGAATCATGTCAGCCACAGAGTCAATCAAAATCAAATTCGAACTCTGTGCCTAGACCTGAGTGTGATCAAAGGGAAACGAGCTTATCCCAGTTTAATCTCTGATATAAAAAATGTCAGGCCCCGTGCTAATAAAAAAAGATTATAGCAAAATTAAGCACATAATCACGGAAGCGTAAAATCGGGCTTAAAAATTTTTCGAAATAAAATGGGCATGAACTCAAAATCTACATTCAAAATATTCATAGTCAAAATACGAGTTGACTCAAACTCATATAAAACAGGTAATCTCAAACCTCAATTCAAATACAGATCCCCAATACATAAAAACACAGGGCATCCCCCGGTTCAATACATAATAAAATAGACTGGGACTCAAGGGCAAGGGGATCGACCAGCTGGCGCTCCACTCGGTCCAGCCTGGTTACATGAAGATCTTGCAAATGGGCAACGCAGACCCAAAAAACACAAAAGCAGGAAAAGAAATACGAGGTCAAGCCTCAGTACGATGAGCCATCAAAACAGCTAATCATGCAACATTCTATAAATCAATTCTATGAAATGCATGAGGGCTATCAAGGATCGGATATCTAGACCAGCATATCGACTGGCAAATCATCTCAAGCGAGCCTTTATACCACGCACAGCCAATCGACCGATGGAAATCATTGGCCCGTGATCATCGGGGCTCGTCAGCCCATCACAGCTCGGTGGTAGACACTCGAATCCGGCAGTCACCACTCCGATGATAGAGTTGGACTTTTCGGGCATGACACATCTGTCGGCCAGTCACAACGTGGCTCTCAATCAGGTCATCAATCAATCTGTAATATCAGGCTCAAGATGTATGCATGTATGCCATTCAGAAATCAATGCTCAATGCATACAAGTCACAGTACGTGAAACAGAACATAAATCAATCAATAAAACACATTCTGCTCACGCAAATACAGCAATCAAAATCAACCAGATTTCACAGCCTGAAATATACACATGCTCATGCATCAAAGCTGTCCAGAATTTCTCAAATTCGTACCTTCACGTCCAGATACTACCTTAACAGATCTCACAGGCGCGACAAAATCACGGCCTAAGCAACCAGATTCCTCCTGGCTTCTTCAACCTCGGCAGAACACACCTAGGAACACAAATCTGTTAAGGTCACTCAACATACGCACAAATCTGGACATAGCAGCTTAATATCTAAGCCCTGTAGTTCACGCAGCTACTAAAAATATCCTAAGTGTTGCTCAACACTTATATTAATTTCCTCAATTCAATAGCCTAAAAATATCCTAAGTGTTGCTCAACACTTATATTAATTTCCTCAATTCAATAGCCTAAAAATATCCTAAGTGTTGCTCAACACTTATATTAATTTCCTCAATATCGGTGTCTAAAAATATCCTAAGTGTTGCTCAACACTTATATTAATTTCCTCAATTCAATAGCCTAAAAATATCCTAAGTGTTGCTCAACACTTATATTAATTTCCTCAATTCAATAGCTACTGAACGAGCCAAACACCAACAAAAAAAGATTCCTGCAACAAATCCTAGCACTAAACAGATTTCTCAAATCAGCGCTCACACGCCCATCAGATTCCAGCGTTAACGCTAACTCTCGCGCAACAAGTCAAAATGACAGCGTATCGGTGACATCTGAATGGTCCAATGTTAATACACAACAAATCCCTTTGCTCGCACAAGTCAAAATACACTATGCGGTTAACTAATCAGATCCCTCGAAACGCTACGCTAAACACAAGCGTCAAACGACGTCGCATCGCTCAAAACAGATCTCTCTCAAATAACAACGCTAGAAGCAGTCAACATCACCGGGTTGACCAACATGTGGCACTCTCTTACGCTAGCGCACTAACGCTACCAGATTTCATCTTCAATGAGACATCCGAAGCCACAAAACGACGGCGTAGCGCCTCTAGCGCCAAAACGCTACCATCAGATCTCTCTCTCCCTGGCAGATCTCTCACTCCACCAGACTTCACCAAAACGACAGCGTTTCACTAAAAATATTTGTGGCCCCTCACGCAAACGCCCAGGGACTCAGATCTCACTCGAAACGACGGCGTATTGCTTCTCTCGCTACAAAATACGCGGTAACCACCAAGCGTCCAGCGACAACAGATTCCTCAAGAAATCTGAACAGATCTCACACAAAACTGATCGCTGAACTCAAAATTCTCAAAACATCCAGAATTTCTCCAAATATGAAAACTGACCCAAAATTATATGCGAAACCTTCTAACTGAAATCTGAATTCTCAATTCCGATTAGTTCAACCAATTCAACTCCAATTCTCGCACAGATTTCACCCGATAATTCCTGCGACTAAAATCTGAACAACTCCCCGAGAGATCTGAAATTCTCAAATCAGATTTCACCAAAAATCTCAAATCTGAAATCTGAAAATTCGAGATTACAAAATCTCATGACTAATCCTATACAAATCCGATTAATCACTATTTCGAATCTCTATCCTCACAAATTTCCTTAGATATTTTGATTCCTTCAGACTAAGGAAACCTTCGAAGTTTATGTTTGATTCTGGGTTAAGTCTGAAATCTGGTTATTTTTACCAGAGCTGAATTCTTCTATAGCGAGATAATTTTGGAACAGCGTTCTATTTCTAAGCTGTTTTATGTTGAGATCTGAGTGCGTGATTCAAATCTGAATTTGGTCAATATTGCCAGGCTGACCATTCCACATCTGAGTTGAATTTGGTTGACTAATAACACCTGAATTATCCAGTCCAGTTATGTTGAATTTCCCAAAACTGAGTTGACTAAACAGTCCAAATCAGTTTCTTTTCTTCTTCGTTGATACGCTCGCGTAGTATTCATATTTCGAGTTAGCTCCTTTCACATCTGTTTCGCACACATAAATTCTAAGTTAATCCTTATTCTTTTAAGCCTTGATTCTAAAGTATAAACCGATTCATCCTTAGCTATTCCTTTGTACGGGATAGTACATCAGATTTGAGCAATTGATTTCAGTTTTCTCCTCGCGTGAGTTCCAATGAATGCCCTAATTGTTCTCGAACATCAATAGAGTTTTAAAATCGGTAAACCGTACTTAGCAAAGAAAGAAAAAATAGATTTATGGAATGGAAAAGAAAGTTTTACAGAAGATTTTAAGAAAAATGTTTATACAGATTATCGCTTAGATAACAGACGGTCACATGGGAAAGGGTGAGGATGCTGGCTGACGAAACAATGCACCCCTTTCAACTCGGAAGAGACTAAGATATGGTTGACGATACTCTTTATATGCGATAGATGGGACTTGTTCCAAGCCCCCTGATATCAGATGATAGTTTGATCAAACGATCGACCTTATGTACAGGCGTCTAGCCATAATTCACAAAAAAATAATAACAGAGCCTATGGTGATTTTAATCATGGCTTAAAGAAATGTTTACAGATTCTTCTTTTAAGAAGCAATAAAATGATTTCAGACATGTTTGGTTATGCTTTCATGTATTCCAGATTTGACAGTTTATTGTATTCGGCTTATTCATTTTAAGCTATTTCAAATACAGATGCAGATATTGTTATGCTTGTATTGCATGAATTAGTTATTCCAGATTTACCTGCTGAGCCTCTAGGCTCACTAGTTTTCTTGAGTGCAGGTAATGATTATTAGGGAGCTGGATGGTGGAGCTGATCGGATCGGAGTGTTTATCGTGGACATCAGTTTTCGTTTTGTGCTTTTGTTCTTCAGATTTCGTTGTACAGGATTATACTTAAACTTTTGTGATGTATCAGATTACTGATTCCATATTTTGTTGAAATCTGAACCAAGCTCATATTTGCAATAGTAAACACAGTTCCGCGTATTTATTGATCAGATCTGTTTTCCATTTTAACGTATGAGAATTCTCGTTCTTTTGTAATTCGATCCAGAAATATGTTGATTGTTCGTATCAAACCAATTTCCAACTTTTGGTTTCTTTCAATTCGAACCCCAAACTTATTAAAATAAGTTAGAAATTTTCCGGTCGCTACATTACATTTTTCCTAGGACTACAAGTCAGACAGCTTGATGATGGTATCTTCATCAATCATGCCAAGTATACAAAGGAGCTTCTAAAGAAGTTCGGGATGGACAAATGTTCTCCAGCTGCTACCCTAATGAGTGCTACAATCAAGCTAGACAAAAAAACAAAGATGGAACTGCCGTTGTGGTAACATTGTATCGTGGTATAATAGGCACCCTTCTTTACCTTATTGTTAGCAGACCAGACATCATGTTTGCTGTCTGTAGGTGTGCTAGATTTCAAGCAGAGCCGAAACAATCACATTATATTGCTGTTAAAAGGATTTTAAAATATCTTAAAGGAACTCATAACGTGGTTCCTTGGTATGCAAAAGACTCCAGCTTTCAACTGATCGGGTATAGTGATGCAGATTACGCATGATGTAGAATTGACAGGCGTAGAACAAGTGGAACATGCCAAATCCTATGAGATCATCTGCTCTCATGGTTCAGTAAGAAGCAAACTTCAATTGCCACATCCATAGCTGAAGCAGAATACTTAGTAGCCGTGAGTTGTTGTGCGTAGATTCTCTGGATTTAACATCAGCTTAGGGATTTTAAAAATTTTCGCTTTGGCCTGACTTAGAAAACATAATTTTAAAAATACATCGATACTCAAAATACTGGTTTTATTACAACCGAAAACCAACAACAATAGATACAATAACAAATGTAAACATAGAGTGACTCCCTAACAGGGTACATCCCAACTCAGCAATTAAAAATTACATCCTCACGGGGTATTCCCCGGACACTGCTCTGCTGCCTAATATAAATAATATACTTAACTAGGACACTCTATCCACCTCCCGAGGAACCACCAGCTGGGCCATCTCCACGACCAACTGAGAAACCTGGATAACCTGAACAACACACAGGCAAACAAAACAATCCAGCCTCGGAGGGACAGCGGTCAAACCCAAGTACGTAGAGCAACATAAAACAATGTTGGTCCAAAAATGGGATCAGCAGTCGCGCTTTAAAATGCTTTAGAAAATTTTGCGATCTGCTACTACACTTGAGGTGCAATACCTCTTGTTCTTGAACACATAAAAACTCATCAGAAGAGCACCGGAGACAGATCTGGTATGATTTAAAAATCATGCGGAAAGTACCAGAACTGAATCCTATATTTTAAAACAACTCAAACAGATTTATGTACAACATAAATCTGTTCAAGGTTTGCAAGTGCTTGTGTGCTAACTGTGTATGCGATGCTAAGTAAGAGCAAGTGCTGAACTTGTTAGAGTAGATGCCCAACTAGCCAACTTGTGGCGTGTGGGTTTTATAGACTCTTGTACAAACAGTCTTTATATATGATATTCGCATTTTGTTATATGGCATTCTTTACTTTCATTATGTGTGTAATGATTTACAATTGTGTTGAGTAAAGACCTAGAGTACACTTAAGCGTATGTTAGATGTGATAGTGGGTATGACGGCTATCATGAAACACATCTAATAGTCGTTGTGTATTCTAAACACGTTCCTAGTCGATTGGGCCGTCAAAATGAGGATAAGGCCGCCCGAGTTCGAGACTAGTATCTGCGATGCGAAGTACCATGTTTCATTGGTAGGGAACGATTGTGATGTTCTGAGCATGCAGATAGATAGTGACCTGGTGATCTATTGAAC
>KV020403.1:0-12213 GCA_001598015.1 Dorcoceras hygrometricum | reverse complement strand
CAATGTCTCTGCCCAACTGAATATCTTTGAGGAATGGGTTCATTTCCGCAAAGAGGTACGTATCAAAGATATTTCATCTCTTGAATCGTTAGTCAAAATTGAAGAGCAGCTGTTGGAATGGGGAGAGACAGAGGAAGTGTCTGAATTGTTTGAGCGACGTTCGCTCATTCTGTACAAATTTTTGAGCTGGAAGTTGAGAAGGTTTATCATGAGCATCTAGCTAACTTCAAGCTTGATGCTTCTTCCGTGAATTATGATTATTTTTGCATTCGGCGTCTACACAAGGAGCTGAAGGTGATAGCCACAATGCACAAAAATCACCGAGCGATGGCGGGTCTGCCTATTGCCGATGAGGAAGTTTCATTTTTTGACTCCGCGTCTAATCAACCATTGCTTCTTGAGTTTTCCAATCTGGCCGACCAAGAGCAGGCAACAGCATAGACCGGGAGTCAACAACTTGACCAGCCAAGCAATGAGACTATGGCAATGATCTCTCATGAGCACCGGTCAAGAGAATGAGCCACCAGCTCAAAACGATGGGCATCAGGCTGTCGAAAATGAGCACCAGGCTCATAATGAACAAGAAGTGAATCTACCAGGGTCTGATAGGAGCCTGGAAAAACACTCTGCAGCTATTGTGCTTTTTGAGGATAATCCGGAGACCGTCACCGCCTCTAAAAAGAATAATTGTGACCATCAGGGTCCCATTCCGTATAATTTGCAGTTAGCCGTGCCAACGCCAACAGATCCTTCTACTATCCAATTCATGGATACCACTACCCAGATTCTTACCACTCTATCCACCCGTGTATCATCTCTTGATCTGACATGTGCACGCATTAATGATGATACGAATCTCACAAGGCATCATACAACTCTACTTCACGAGCAACTCAAAAATGTTGTTGATGTGCTGGAAATAAAAATTGATGTACTGGAGCGAACTTTGTCCAAAAGGATGGATCACAGCCACCAGCATTTTACCAAGCTGGAAACTACTATGGTTCGCAACTATGCTGATAGCCACCAGCAGCTGGTTGACGAGCTAGCTTCAGTGAAATCTCAGCTTGCTGTGATGGTTGAGAGTATAAAGGAGTTTGGTGCTGACAAAAATGGGGAAGGAGGACAAAATAGACCAGGTCAGGGATTAAACAGAACTGAAGAAGGATTAAGCGGCGGGCAAAGCAGTTTACTGGGTAGAGGATCTAGTTCAAGAGGAGGAAGAGGTCCCAGTCCAAGTAGTGATGATCCAAGTGACCCTAGCAACAGATTTAGATATACAAAATGGTTTTGAGCCACTGGATGGTCTAAATCTGTTAAGAACTAGATTTAGGGCTCCTAGTGTAAAATGGTTAATGATATATATAAAACTCCTTTTACGAGCAAAAGTTTTTTCATCACCAAAAAGGGGGAAATTGTTAGGATAATTTCAGAAGTTTTGGTGATGAAAAATGAACAATAAATGAAATTCGTAAAAGAGATCATTCAAACCAAAGCGACAAGATCTGGACGAGACTTACCATGTTGAACGAAGAAACCAGATCGGAGCAAAGTCAAGCTGTTCAAGGAAATACCAGCTCAGCGTGTTGTGGATAAAGTCAAACCAGTCCGGAACCTTAAGATTTGATGAATTAGTAAAGCCCATCTGGACAATGGAAACTGCTAAAACCAGCTTAGAGTATTGAACCAGCTGGAGACATTACGGGAAAACCAGCTTGGCACAGGACAATGAAAACCAACTGAGTATAGAACGACATAAACAAATAAAACTTTTGGAATGTTTGCAGCTATGTACATTCTGAAACTAATCAATTGACATCTCTGCTATGATTTGTAGTCGTTGGAACTACTTCAAGCTAAAACCAAATACGCAGGGATATGACACAGACTGAAGACGACGCAGAATTGCCAAAAAGGGAAATGCATTTAATGAAGCTGTACCCTCATCGTAGAAGCATTAAAAGCGTCACAGGAATTTCAATTTGGATGTATACAACGTGTCTACTGGTAACTGCAGCTATGTACATTCTGAAACTAATCAATTGACATCTCTGCTATGATTTGTAGTCGTTGGAACTACTTCAAGCTAAAACCAAATACGCAGGGATATGACACAGACTGAAGACGACGCAGAATTGCCAAAAAGGGAAATGCATTTAATGAAGCTGTACCCTCATCGTAGAAGCATTAAAAGCGTCACAGGAATTTCAATTTGGATGTATACAACGTGTCTACTGGTAACATTTATTACCGTTGCATCAAAGAGTATATATAGAGGAGAAGAGAAGCTGTGAAGGGATGATCACACACGACAACTATCTTGCACTTATCAAACAACGATCACTCACATTGATGAACCAGCTCTCAAAAGAAGAAGAAGAGTTCATATTTGAATCAGCTTACTCAAGTGACACACGCACAGATTGTTCATTTCTTTTGTGTCACTAACTCGTCTTCATACATTCTGTAGATTTGAGTCCAAATCAAAAATTATAGACAGAGTGTGTTTGAGTGCTAGAATAGCACAACCAGCTGAGTACTGGAATTGCTGTAATACGAACCAGATCATGGGTCTATGTGTCGTTGGTTTCTAGGAGTTCTCTTGGATGCGGGTCACAAGAGTGGGTTTGTACAAACGGTTCTATAAATCAAAGCCTTCTAGTGTAAACCTTCCCATTGAGGAAGAAGGGCAGATGTAGGAGAAATTGCTCCGAACTTCCAGAAACAAATCTCTCGTCTCTACTGCTTTTACATTCATGCATTTTGATTTAATTGTTCAACTGCTTGAATCGTGTTCATTCCAGATAAAATCATTTTATTACATGAAACAACAGTAGTCACTGAGAAGCTTCCCAGCTGGTAACTCAGCTGAAATTTGGCCTTGAGCTGTAAAAATTTTGAAACGGTTTTCAAACCAAAAATTACCAAAGGAGTTCATTCACCCCCCCCCCCTTTGAACTCCCAAGTTTACTTTTTGATCCTAACAACCAATCATTGAGACACGCTCCTAGGAGATCCAAAAGGGTCCCTAAATCTCCCGTCCTGTATGGTTTCCTACTTGAAGAGGATCCAGGTGATCCTGACATTGGTGCGATCCAAGAAATTTCAAGGAGGCAATTTCTGATGCCGATTCTTCATTATGGATTGAATCCATGTAGTTTGATATAGACTCCATGCAGAAAATCAAGTTTTGCCCTTAGTAGATCCTTCTGGAGGAATTTTTTCGATAATATGTAAATGGATTTACAAAGGAAAATTTGGGCTTGATGGCAAGGTACTGACCTTCAAGGCGCGATTGGTGGCAAAATGTTACACTCAAAGGCAAGATGTTGACTTTGACGAAACTTTTTCACTAGTCGCTATGTTCAAAACCATAAGGAAACTGCTAGCCATAGCTGCATGGTATGACTATGAGTATGGCAAATGGATGTGAGGATTGTGTTCATTAATGAAAATATTAAGGAAAAAATCTATATTGGCGCAGCCTGAGGAATTCACATCTGTTGGAAGAAAACATAAGGTATGTAAGATTCAGAGATCAATTTATGGTCTCAAGCAGTCATCAAGAATTTGAACCTGAGATTTGGCGTAACGATTAAGGAATTTGATTTCGTCAAGTGCCCGGAGGAATCGTGCGTGTACAGGAAGTTGATAAAAGGACGTTGTGACGTCCCTCCTACTTTACATTCATCATGTTCTACTCATTGAGAATGACGTAGGAATGCTGCAGTCAACAAAAAGTATGGCTCTTAGGAAATTTTGAGATGAAGGACTTAGGTGAAGCATCCTATATTCTAGGAATTAATATCTACAGAGATAGATCAAAAGGGATGCTTGTACTCGCCCAAGTGACCTACATCGACACCATGCTTAAGAAGTTATCTTTGGAGGAGTCCAAGAGAGGACATATACCTGTATGTCATGGTGTTAACTCCATCCAAGTCTATATCTACAAAGACTGATGAGGAGATAGAGATGATGAAACTTGAGTTTTATGCATCGGCAATAGGTAGAATAATGTATGGTATGATATCTACTAGGCCTGGTGTCACCGATGCTATGAGTGTCATGAGCAGATATCAAGCCAGCCCCAGTCAAATGAATTGGAAGGCCGTGAAGGATATTCTTAAGTATTTTAGAATGACTAAGAATATGTTCATAGTCTATGGGGTGGAGAATCAAAACTGGAAGGCTACACTGACTCTAGCTTCCAGAGTGATGTGGATGACTTGAAGTCAACCTGTGGATTTATATTCATGCTCAATGGAGGTGTTGTCTCTTGGAAGAGTTCTAAGCATGACATCACAGCGGATTCAACCACTGAGACTAAATACATTCCAGCATCAGATGATGCTAAGGAGGCTGTTTGGATGAGAAATTAAGTCCAAGAGTTGGGCATAATTCCTGAAGTAGTTGTTCCAGTCCCGGTGTACTGTGACAACATGGGTACCGTTGCCCATGCAATGGAGCCCAGTCTCATCAGTGATCCAAACATATATTGAGAAAGTTCCACATTATTCGGGAAATTGTGGGAAGAGGAGACATTGTTGTTGAACGAGTCGCCTCTGCAAACAAGATCGTTGATCCACTTACGAACCTTTGCCAGTACCATTGTTTGAATAAAATCGCGAAGAAATGGGACTATGTCTGATGACTAGTTGGCTATAGGGAAAGTGGGACATTGTTAGAGTAGGTGCCCAGCCAGCCAACTGTTGGTAGTGGGCCTGTTGACTCTACAGTAAAAATAATCTTTATTCATATAATTTACATTTACCTGGATTTCTTTATCTTCATTATTATGATTACAAATTGTTGGATAAAGACCTTGAATACACTATAGTGTATGTTAGATGTGATAGTGGATTTGATGGCTATCATGAAACAAATCTAATAGTCACTGTGTGTTCTAAACGAGTTCTTAGTCAATTGGGCCATCCAAAATAAGGGCCACTCGATCTTGAGACTGTCATCTGTGATGCAAAGTACCACGTTTCATTGATAGAGAACATAGTGATGTTCTGAGCATGCAGATAGATAGCGATCTGGTGATCTATCGAACTACCATCATTCGTACTTTCCAAGTGGTTATCATTTGTCGAGTGGATTAAGTCCGAGGTCTTGATTGTACAGATTAGTCCTTACTACTCGAAACGTCATTGATAATCTACATGATAGGTGCCTCACTTTGACCCATTTACCGGCTCAGTTGGGGTCATCAGGTGGAGGGAATGAGTGAGGTCTCAATGCATGCAGGAGTCGATGCTTCGTTGTAGAGGATTCACCGCTCGCCCTTGTGTGTGGATATCATATGCTATCTGAGGAGAGTGTGACAAATCTCCGGCTAGAGTACTAGATGTGACAAATCTCTGGCCAGAGTACTAAATGTTCCATCTAGATGTCTCGATTACATGGTATGTACCATCATTGTTATATCTGGATCCCCGAAAAAAAAATGTGATGAAGTAGTACAGCAAATTGTGCATTTGCAACGAATAGATAATCAACTGCCAGATGCATTTGTTGACACAAAAGGAGTAACTAAATCACATATACATGCTATAAATGCTCCTGCGCTAATTGAAATTCTAGAAACAAATTGAGAACAAAGATATTCATGATGTCATAACACGCCTGAAGCGTGGAAGACCAATCGATTCCAAGAATAAAAATCCTCGAAAAAGAAAATGCATATAGAAATACGATTATCATAAAATCGTGAATGATGTTCCAACAGAAACACATGATGATGAAAATGTTCTTTTGAAACCACAAAATGATGAGAATCTTGAAATCTCTATCAATTATATTAATACTAGAGAAATATGGAACTGAAATGATGTGAAAGAAATTGGTGATATATTTTCTTACAATGTTGCATTTGACAACATAAAGAGAATGAAGATCATGAACCAAAATCTTTTGGTGAATGTAAAAATCAACAAGATTGGATAAAATGGAAAGACGCCATTCAGGTGGAGTTAGATTCGTTAAATAAACGTAATGTTTTGGACCTATAGTCCTTACACCTAAAGGTGTAAAACCTGTTGGATACAAATGGGTTTTTGTTCGAAAACAAAATGGGAAAAACAAAATAGTGAGATATAAAGCTCGGCTTGTTGCACAAGGTTTTCTCAAAGGCCTGGAATCGATACGAAGAAACGTATTCTCCAGTTATAGATGCAATAACGTTTCGGTATTTAATTAGTTTGGCGGTGTCTGAAAATTTTGAAATGCGTCTTATCGATGTTGTTATAGCTTCCTTATATGGATCGATTGATAGTGATATATATATGAAAATCCCTGAAGGATTTAAGATGCCTGAAGCACAAAGTTCGAAACCCAAAGAATGTTATTCTATAAAATTACAAAGATCATTATATGGATTAAAACAATTCGATCGAATGTGGTATAATCGTTTGAGTGAGCACTTGATGAAAAAGGGATATGTAAACAATCCAATATGTCCTTGTGTTTTCATTAAGAAAACAACATGTGGATGCGTAATTATTGATGTACATGTTGATGATTTAAACATCATTGGTATGAATAAGGAAATTCAAGATGTTGTGATGTATTTAAATGAAGAATTTGATACGAAGGACCTTGGAAAAACCAAGTATTATCTTGGTTTACAAATTTAGCACAAAGAAGGTGGAATATTTGTTCACCTATCAAATTATACAGAAAAGGTCGTTAAACGTTTTAATATGCATAAAGCGAATCCTTTAAGTACTCCAATGGTTGTTAGATCATTAAACATTGAAAAGGATCCGTTTCGTCCATGTGAAGAAAATGAAGTTATTCTTGGCCAGAAGTACCATATCTAAGTGATATTGGTGATCTTATGTATTTTGCAAATTGTATCTTTTCCAGTAAATTATTGGCAAGATTTAGCTCATGTCCAACAAAGAGGCACTGGAACGAAACTAAACATATATTATGTTATCTACGAGGAATAACAGATTTGGGACTTTTATATTCAAAGGATACCAATAAAAAGTATTGTTGGTTTTGCTTATGCTGAATACCTATCTGATCCACATAAGACACGATATCAAAATGGATATGTATTTACTCGTGGAGACACTGCAATTTCTTAGCGTTCACAGAAACAAACTCTCGTAGCAACTTCATCAAAAAACACGCCGAGATTATTGCACTACATGAGGCAAACCGTGAATGTGTGTGGCTAAAATCCATAACACAACAAATAAAGTCATGTGTGGTTTACCATCTGACAAGAAGCTTGTAACACTGTACGAAGATAATGTTGCATGTGTTGCTCAAATGAAGGAAGGATACATCAAAAGAGACAGAACTAAACATATCCCCACTAAATTTTTCGAATCACCCAAGAACTTGTGAAGAATAACGATATTGATATTCGTTATATTTAATCAAGTGAAAATTCGTCATATCTTTTCACGAAGGCACTTCTTACGACAGTGTTCAGAAAGCATATATATAACATTGGGATGCGCCACCTACGAAATATGTAAAGAATCAGTTGTATCAACATGAGGGGGAGTTTACGTGACTGCACTCTTTTTTTCTTATTATGATTTTTATCCCACTAAGTTTTTTCTATAAAGGTTTTTAACGAGACAGTCAAAACACGTAATAAAGACATCCAAAAGGGGAGCATTATGAAATAATTAAATAAATTAGATGGTTCATATTAGTTGTTAGTTGTTGGATGTCTAAATATTAAATGAACTGATTAGACCTTTTTATTATTTTAATCATTACATATGTCTATACATAGGCATGTAATCTTCATCATAAAATGTGCACAAAAATATACAATTTCTCTATTATTTTAATTCTATATAAATTAAGAAAATTATAGAGAAATATTAATTTCTTATTAAATTAAAATTTAAAAATTTATTCAAAAAGATATTCAAATATATTATCAAAATAATTATTTATTTTATTTTATTAATCTCTCGTTTATTTAACATGTTGGCTTCCTCTCAGTTTGTTAAACTGTTTTTGACGGTAGCAACGTTTTCCTCTCGCAGCTCTCCATGATACAAATGACATTTCCAGATTTTCTGTGGCTCCATTCACCAATTCTTTACCTACAAAAATGGATGCTTTGTGCTTGAATGCTGGGATTATTGGAATGGCAAAGCCTGGGCAGCTGGTGGCAGATGTCCGTGGGGCCGCCATCGGACGTTCTGCACCGGTGGAGAAGCCTTCGGTGTCCGGGCCACCGCCGACGAGGAGCATGACTTGGGGGTTCACCTTCAGGAATTCGCTCAGTTCTTGGTGGCCTGAGGCTGGAGGTAAGAGCTGGCTGAACGAGCAGGCGATCACGGTGGAAGACGCCGTTGTGGTGGAGGATTCGGCGGAAAATGAACATGAAGGGCGGGGTGGGAATTTGGTTTTCAACATTCTGAACTTGAAGTCTCTGTTGAAACATGAGTTCAAAGGTGTCGATCATTTGGTTGATGAAATGGAGGAGAGGCCAGAGGATTGCCGTGAGAAGGATGGAGATTTGCGCCGTGAAGAGGGAGAGGGGTGTAATGTTAATTCTATTGATGATATTGATTGTGCTAAATTCGACAGAGAATCGTTCTACGAGTTGCTTCGCAAGGTACCTTTGAGAAAGGCTAGATTCTACGCTCGGATGTCTTATTTGGGAAATTTAGCTTATTCCATATCCCAAATCAAGGTATGGTTTCTTGGATAGTTTTATGTATATTTGTTCTCAGAAATGGAAATTTAGCTAGTTTCATTGTTTCTTGGTGAAATGGTGTTTACAGCCTGGTGATCTCATGAGATCCCATGGACTGCGTTTTGTGACTTCATCACTGGAAAAGAAAGAAGAGGCATTGAGATTGGAAGAAGAAAGCAACCCGCAAAAAGAAGAGAGAACGTCTCAGGATGAGGAAGGCAATGAAACAGGGCATGCTAATCGAATAATTGTTTCCTCTGCTCACCTAATTGCTGCTTCCGCAGCTTCCTATCTGCATTGTCATACAAAGTCCATGCTTCAATTTAAATGCTTAAACTCGAATCCAACTCAAACTTGTACTGATGGAGAAGTTGGAAATGTTGAAGATATGGCTTCGTTGATGGCGACAACTGATTCGGTGACTGCGGTTGTTGCTGCTAAGGAGGAGGTAAAGCAAGCGGTGGCGAATGATCTGAACTCAACTAGCACATCACCATGTGAATGGTTTGTTTGTGACGATGATCAAAAGGCGACAAGGTTCTTGGTTATACAGGTAGGACACCGTTGAAGAATGTGCTCAGTGGACATAAAACTCATGTACCGGAACTTTAAAATGCTGATTTGGATTTCCTTACAGGGATCTGAGTCGCTGGCTTCATGGAAGGCCAATCTCCTTTTTGAGCCTGTTCAGTTTGAGGTATTTATTTTTATGCAATTCTGAGATGTTTTTCCCAAATTCTTTATGCTGGTGGCACAATCATGCAAAGCTTCATGATTATTGATTTTATACTTCTTTCTTTAGGGGTTAGATGTGCTTGTTCACCGAGGTATATATGAGGCTGCAAAAGGAATTTATGAGCAGATGCTGCCAGAAATTCGGTCACACGTAGAATCTCGCAGGGACTGTGCCACATTTCGCTTTACAGGGCACTCTCTTGGTGGAAGTTTAGCATTGCTCATAAATCTGATGCTGCTGATAAGGGGTGTTGCTCCCCGTTCTTCATTGCTTCCTGTTATAACTTTTGGTGCACCATCGATTATGTGCGGAGGCGATCATCTACTACGTGACCTCGGATTGCCTAGAAATCATGTCCAATCTATATCAATGCACAGAGACATTGTTCCACGTGCTTTTTCTTGTAACTATCCTAGTCGTGTGGTGCAATTTCTCAAGGCAGTCAATAGGAACTTCCGCAATCATCCTTGTCTTAGCGAACAGGTATAAGATATGTTGAAGTTCCAATAAGGTCACACGATTCAGTTAACATAAGTGAAAAGTTTATGGTTGTGTTGTGATGAACAGAAGCTGTTATATGCTCCAATGGGAGAGTTTCTGATCCTTCAGCCAGACGATACATTTTGTCTGAACCATGAACTTCTTCCTTCAGGCAGTGGCCTATATCTATTGACAGCAGATTCTGCAGAGGCAGAGAAGCAAGTTCGTGCAGCACAGTTGGTATTTTTGAACTCACCCCACCCTCTCGAGATTCTGAGTCACCGGTGTGCTTATGGCTCCGAAGGTACCATTCTCAGAGACCATGACATGAAATCTTACTTGAAATCCGTTCGCGATGTTGTTCGTGAAGAGCTTAACCGTATAACGAGATGTAATCATTCAGAACAGATTGTTGCAGCTGGAAAGACCGGAGTTTCGAGGCCGGAGCAGAGTGAGTTGATCAAGTTTTCTTGGTTGGTAAACAACAGTAGAGAGAATTTGAAACGGTTTGGTAGTGCAGTTGCATCACAGCATATGCATTTGCTTGTACTGCTTTTGTTACCTGCCAAATTATTGGTATTGGCAACTCAGTTTCTTCCCAACACGTTAAGATATATATATGTAAGATTATAATCTGAGTAGGAGATTAAGATATATATATACATGTAAGATTATAATCTTGAGTAGGAGATTATGTAGAGACAACCCCTTGCTTTTATAGGTGATGCCGAGACCTAAATATTATACCAATTCAATATATTCATTATCTTGTTCTAATTCCTTTTCTTCTCATCTCATTGTGACACATGTTTGATTCGATCTATACCATATGGTCATTATAAATCTGAATGATAAATTGAAGCACGACTATAATCATTTGTAGAATTTAAGACAGAAATCGGAAGAAATAAGAACAAGATATGCCTAAGTCGCCTCCAGGGGTACATGTGAGTTGGTAAGACTTGGGTGACGTGAGATTTTCCTCTCCGACTTCACGGATTCGATTCTCGTGTGAAGCATATTTCCCACTGAAATATTGTGGGAGTTATGCTCTAGGGGGCCTGTTATATAAGTCATCTGCCCAAGTCTCTACCTACCCACACATATCCCTCGATTTACAACATGTATGGACCAAGAGCTTTTGACCTATACAGGGGGTTATCCCTCTAATAGTGTTGGTCCGAAAATAGGATCAAAAAGATCAGCAGCCACGCTTTTTGAAGAGTTAAAAACATTTTGCGCGCTGCTACTTAAAACTGGAGGTGCAATACCTCTTGTTCTTGAACACTTAAAAAATCACAAGAGCACCGGAGACAGATCTGGTATGATTTAAAAATCATGCGGAAAATACCAGAACTGAATCCTAATATTTTAAAACAATTCAAACATATTTATGATAGGATCAAAAAGATCAGCAGCCACGCTTTTTGAAGAGTTAAAAACATTTTGCGCGCTGCTACTTAAAACTGGAGGTGCAATACCTCTTGTTCTTGAACACTTAAAAAATCACAAGAGCACCGGAGACAGATCTGGTATGATTTAAAAATCATGCGGAAAATACCAGAACTGAATCCTAATATTTTAAAACAATTCAAACATATTTATGTGCAACATAAATCTGTTCGAAATTGTGCAAGTGCTTGTGTGCTGTGTATGCGTGAAAGCTGAACGTGCAAGTGTGCTAACTGTAAACGTAAGCGCTGAAATATGCGAGTGATGAAATCTGTTTCACGTGCGTGCTGAAATCTGTTATGCAATGCGAGAATGCTAAAGTAAATATGAGTGCTGAAAGCTTAAAGAAGACGATACACAAGATCTGTTTCTGGAAGTTCGGACCTCAATGTCCTACATCTCCCCTTCTTCCACCTCGGAAGTCTCCACTACTAGAAGACTTTGATCTATACAACACGTACAGACCCAATCCCGCAACCAGCAGCTGCGAGAACTCCTAGACTTCACAATGCACACCAGCCGCAACTGTGTGACTAACTACATACACAAGTTTAACGTCATCGTGCTTGGATGGGACCTGTTTGTGAAATGGTTTTGAGATTCATTCACCAATGGATGTGAATGAATCTCTGTGTGTGAGATTTTACAATGAAGCTTCTCAACTCTCTGTTTCTCACACACTAGGAAAATTGCTCTACACAAGCTAATTAAACCTCAGCAATCGACTCTCGTGAAAGCTCCTCTCTAATGGCGGTCGATTGCTTCATCTTTCTGTTCATTTTCCCTCTGCTGGTGCACTGTGCGATCAACGTATTTTCTGCGACAGCCTCACAGCGACCAACATCTCTTCAAAGGCGCTTCT
>KV020402.1:0-11522 GCA_001598015.1 Dorcoceras hygrometricum | reverse complement strand
TTGTCCAATCCATTCGATAATCTCAAAGGGACCAACGAATCTAGGAGCTAATTTGCCTTCAAATCCAAACCGCATCACGCTCTTGAAGGGAGAAACTTTCAGAAATACTCTATCGCCAACCTCAAATTCCAACGGTCAACGTCTGCGGTTAGCATAGCTAGAGAAACGGTCTTGAGCAGCTTTCATTCTACTCCGAATCAAATCAACCTGATCTTTCATATGCTGCACAAACTCAGGGGTAGAAAGCTGTCTCTCACCATCTTCTTCCCAACAGATTGGAGATCTGCATTTTCGACCATACCACGCCTCAAACGGAGCCATTCCGATAGTCACCTGGTAGCTGTTATTATATGAAAACTCAACTAAGGACAAGGAATCCTGCCATCCACCACTGAAATCAATCACCACTGCACGCAGCATATCCTCTAAAGTCTGAATAGTCCGCTCAGACTGGCCATATATCTGTGGGTGATAGGCTGTACTCATAGCCAATCTTGAACCCATCGCTGCTTGCAAGCTCTTCCAAAATCGGTAAGTAAACCTTGGATATCTGTCATACACTATCGAAACCGGAACTCCATGCAATCTAACCACATGGTCGGTATACAGTTTTGCCATTTTCTTCATGGAACATCTCACATCATAGGGAATGAAATGGGCAGACTTCGAAAGTCTATCAATCACCACCCAAATAGCATCGCATCCCCTGCTCGATCAAGGTAGATGAGTCACAAAATCCATGGCAATGTGCTCCCAATTCCATTGGGGCACCTCTAAAATCTGTAGCAATCCACCAGGTCTCATTCTCTCAGCCTTGACCTGTTGGCAATTCAGACATCTAGCAACAAAACCAGAGATGTCACTCTTCATACCTGCCCACCAGTAGTGAGACTTCAAGGCATGGTACATCTTTCTCTCGCCCGGATGCACACTATACCGGCTACAATGTGCATCGTTCATAAGGGTCTCCTTCAAATCGATCAAGTTCGGAACCACCAATCTTCCTCGAAATCTCAGACACCCCTCAGAAGAAACAGAGAAATCATCAGACTGACCTCTTCGAGCCTTAATCTTCAACTCATGAACATATGGATCAGTCCTCTATGCCTCCCTGATGGCACTCACAATCTGTGGTTCTACCTGAATCGAAGAAACCGTAAAGTACTGATCACCTGGCTGAAAACGCAAACCAGAAGTACTCAACTGCTCATAGACTTTAGAGACACTCAAAGAAGAAAGCATCGCAGGCTGGGTCTTCCTAATCAATGCGTCGGCAACTGAGTTCATCCATGCAGGCTGATACTGAATCTCACAGTTAAAGTCCTTGAGCAATTCCATAATCGTCGTTGCCTCATATTCAAATCAGACTGTGTGAAGATATATTTCAGGCTCTTGTGGTCGGTGTACACCACAAATTCTTCACCATACAGATAATGTCGCCAAATCTTCAAGGCAAACACTATCGCAGCCAACTCCAAATCATGAACAGGGTATCTCGTCTCGTGAGGCTTCAACTGCCGAGACGCATAGGCAATCACGTACCCATTCTGCATCAGCACACATCCTAAACCGTTGAGAGAATCATCGGAGCACATCACAAATCCTTCGAATCCAGACGGTAGAGCCAAAACAGGAGCAGTAGTCATCTTCTCCTTCAACGTCTGAAAACTGTGCTCGCACTCATCAGTCCACACAAATCTCTTATCCTTCTGAGTCAACTGAGTCAAAGGCCTGGATATCGAAGAAACTTATCTATAAAACGCCTGTAATAGCCAGCCAATCCCAAGAAACTGCGGATCTCTGACACGTTCCTAGGTCTATCCCAGTTAAGAACTGCTTCGACCTTACTCGGATCCACAGAAATCCCTTGCGCCGAAATCACGTGACCCAAAAAGATAATCCGATCTAGCCAAAATTCACACTTGCTGAACTTGGCGTACAATTGCGAGTCTCTCAATCTCTGCAACACCAATCTCAAATGCTCCTTATGCTCTCTCAAGCTCCTCGAATACACCAGGATGTCATCTATGAAGACGATCACAAATCGATCGATGTACTCGCTGAAAACGCGATTCATCAAATCCATGAACACAGCTGGGGCATTAGTCAACCCAAACGGCATGACCAGAAACTCATAATGCCCATATTGAGTCCGGAAAGCTGTCTTCGCAACGTCAGCGTCTCTAATCCGCAACTGGTGATAACCAGAGCGCAAATCAATCTTCGAGTAAACAACCGATCCCTGCAACTGATTGAACAAGTCATCAATCCTCGGCAAAGGATACTTGTTCTTCACTGTCGCTTTGTTCAACTGTCGGAATTCCACGCACATCCTCATAGATCCATCCTTCTTCTTCACAAAAAGAATCGGAGCTCCCCAAGGCGACATACTCGGTCTGATGAAGCCTTTCTCCAAGATATCTCTCAACTGGTCCTTCAACTCTGCTGGCGCCAACCGGTAAGGAGCTTTAGAAATTGGGGCAGTACCGGGCACCAACTCAATGCTGAAATCGATCTCACGTCTTGGAGGGAATCCAGGAATCTCATCTGGAAAAACGTCGGGAAACTCTCACACGATCGGAATATCGCTCAACTCCAATCGCTGCTCTTGGGAAACGTCCAGCGCGTAAATCATAAATCCCGCGTTATCCAACGATAGCAGGCTAAATATCTCCATGGCGGACACCAGTGGAATCTTCGAGCGCGAATCAGCACCATAGAACTCCAACTTCTCTCCCGAGTTAGGGCGAAATCTCACCACACCATGAAAACAATCGATCGTAGCCTTATAACTAGATAACACGTCCATCCCCAAAATGCAATCAAAATCTCTCATTCCCAAAACAATCAGATTGGACACCAAAACGTGCTCATCAAATCGAAGCACACAATCCAACAACACTTCACGGGACCACAGATTTACACCAGCAGGGGTAGACACGGAAACAACATCACACAATGGGGAAGAACTCAACCCATTCTTACAAACAAACAACTCAGAAATAAAAGAGTGTGATGCACCAGTGTCAAATAAAACTCTCGCAGGATAATCGAAAACAGAGAATGTACCTGCGATCATCATGCCAGGCGCCTCCTCAGCCTGCTCTCTAGTCAAAGCGTTCGCCTGAGCCTGCTGGGGAATCTGGAACTGAGGTCTCTGAGGTGCTCCAAACCTAGACGGTCCACTAGGCTGAAATCCAGATCGCTGAGTAGGAGCGGGAAACTGCGGTCTCTGAGATGAACCACCAGCTGATCCCTGCTGCGAAGGAATCAAAGACTGACCCCTCAACAGAGGACACACTCTCAGAAAGTGTCCTGGCTGTCCACAGTTACGGCAGGACCCCTGAACTCCACGATACTGCGAAGCTCCGCACTGTCCACACGACATGCCACTAGAACCGCTGCCAGAACCACTGCCAGAACTAGAACTCATAGAACCAGAGGAACTCGAATCCGCCTTCTTCTTGAACTGTTTCCCTCGAGGTCGAAATCTCTGGCGGTTCGACTGCTGCTGCTGCTGCTGCGACCCCTGAGGAGAATAGAAAGATTGCGACGCATCCTGAACAGGCTGATAGGTGCGTCCAGTAGTCGGCTGAATCGGAGCCTCAACCTCCATCAAACTCTCCTCAATATCCACCGCTCGGTTCACCGCATCAATATAGGTCACAGGCGAACCAGACAAAACCATCCGGTACAAATCAGGCCTCAAGCCTTTCAAAAACTTATTCCTCTTCGTCCTCTCTTGGTTGGCAACGTGTGGCACATAGACCAAAAGCGCAGAAAACTGTCGGGCATACTCAGCCACTCGCATGCTGCCCTGCCTCAGATTATCGAACTCCCGCTCCCGGCTGTTATAGAAGGACTCTGGGGTATACTCCTGTCGAAAGGCCTCGCAGAAGCTCTCCCAAGTTATCACAGACCCACTATCACGAAGGATACGGGAAGTACCCCTCCACCAGCGCTGTGCATTGTCTCTCAGCTGCAACACCGCCAGCTTCAGTCTTTTCTCGGGAACGTACTCCAGAGTGTCGAACAATTCCTCCATCTGAGCTAACCAAGCCTCAGCCATCGCACCACCCTCTGCTGCAGAAAACATCGGAGGGTTTGTCCGCTGAAACCTAGCTAAGACCAACTCCATCCCGCCTATCTGTCCAGTAACATCCTCGACCTGATGAACATAATCATCACTACCTGCCCTAGACTCCTCCTCAGTACGTCTAGTCGCCCTACCTCTTCCTCTTCTCGACGGCATCTAAACAAGTCTAGAGGTAAGATCTCACAGCAGATAGATATATCACATAGACAGATAAAAGATCACATAAGTCACAGAGTCAATCAAAATCAAATCAAAACTCTGTGCCTAGAATCAATTGTGATCAAAGAAAATCGAGCTTATCCCAGTTTAAGCTCTGATACCAAAAATGTCAGGCCCCGTGCTAAATACTCAAGATAATAGCACAATTAAGCACATAATCACGGAAGCGTAAAAATCAGGCTTAAAAAATTTCGAAATAAATTAGGCCTGAACTTAAAATCATTCATTCAAAATATTCATAATCAAAATATGAGTTGACTCAGACTCACATAAAACAGGCAACACAATTATCAATTCAAATACGGATCCCCAAAAATACATAAGACACGAGGCATCCCCCGGGTTCGATACATAAATAAAATAACTGGGACTCATGGAAATGGGGATCGACCAGCTGAACCTCCACTCTGTCCAGCTTGGTTACCTGAATATCCTGCAAATGGGTAACACAGACCCAAACAACACAAAAGCAGGAAAAAAATACGAGGTCAAGCCTCAGTACGAAGAGCTATCTAAACAGCTAACATGCAACATGCTATAATCAATGCCATGAACGCATGAGCGCAATAAAAAATCGGATAGCTAGACCAGCAAGTCAACTGGCAATCACATCAATCGAGCCTCTATACCACGCACAGCAAGTCAGCCAGTGGAAATCATCGGTCCGTGATCTTCTGGGTCCGTCAACCCATCACAGCTCAGTGGTAGACACTCAAATCCGGTCTTCACCACTCCGATGATAGCGTTGGACTTTTCAGGCACTCAATCAATCATCAATGCACAATGCATACATTACTTCATACGTGAAACAGAATGTACAATTCAATCAATTCAACAAACTGTAACACGTAAAATCATATAATCACATCAGCAGGTTCGCAACATCAATCATAGTCATGTTCATGCAAGTGAGGCTTGTGTGATTGGATGTTTGTAGAAAGGCTACTTGCATCAAATCTTATAGTGATACCTTCCGAGGAGGAAGAATGGGAGACGTAGGACATTGAAGTCTGAACTTCCAGAAACAAATCCCTGAGTCTTACCTTTTACATTCAGCAATCTATTTACTGTTTGTCGCCGCCGCCGTGCGCCGCCCGCCGCCGCCGCCAACTTCGCCGGAAAATGTTCCGGCCTAGTTTTTCGAGGAGTATTCATTCGTGCCGATCTCGTCAGCGCTTCTAGTGCAGCCTGACGAAGGAGTCTCGGATCTGGTCGTGGACCGGATTGGCGTAACTACCGCAATCTACCGAGAAGAGCCGGGTTCTTGAAACACCGGTTGGAGCCAGGCACATGTGCCAGCGAGGTAACACGCTTAAACATCCTATGAATGTCGTAGTATGTTAATTGTTATTCGTATTGATCGCCTCCCGGTTTTTAAATTTGATTGTTCTTCCGCTGCCTGACCGGGGGGCGGATCCGGATCCCCAACACTAACTTCTTCGTCGGTTTTTCCTTCTTCAGCTCTGCAGCTGCTTCTGCCTTATCCCCAGAAATTTTGCTCACCTCACCAGCTTGAGGAGCAGCTTGGTTCTTCTTCATATAACTGAGAACAGGCTTGTTGTTCAACACTTTCAGGGGATGCAGAGCCACGGACTCCCCAAGGTCCGCTTTAACTAGCTTTTCCATTAGAATACTGAGTGGCACAGTCCTGGAGACTGCTTGCCAGACGATGAAACCATGGTAACAATGGTTTTGAACAGCACATGCCCCCAGTTTATTTTCAGCCCCGCACTAATAGCCACCATCATCTCAAATCTCTCTGTAATGACCACATCGAAGGAACAGGCTTTGGCAGACAACGATTTCACCACAATATCGTGCAGCATCCTGCACTCCACCTTAATGTCCTTCTTTTTGTTTGAGGGATTGAAGGGAACCTCGGTGGCAGAGTAAAACACCTTCATGTCCGCTGGGCCAGAAGCCCAGAAAAACTGACAATGCCCTCTGTCGAAAGATGGAACATCTCCGAAAACACATCCAGAGTTATCACAATTTTTTGATTCACCACCGTGCTAACTATCGTCCCTGCTATAACTGAAGAATTGGCAAAAAACCGGTTCAACGCCTCCTCAAACACTGATCCTGAAATCCCAAAAAATCCTCGAAGACCAGATTTCTCCAAAAACTGGAACATTTTGACCATTCCGGCATCTTCCATGCTTAGCACTGACTCAAAGTTGACCTGTAGAGCATTGACAACAAAAGAATCCATCTGAAAGTTTTGAGGGTTAGTAGATTTGAGTGAGAATATAGTTTTGAGAAAAACTGCGATACAGCTGCTTGAATGCTAGAGACTTTTGAAAAGCGTACTGAGGGAGAGGGGAGATGAAGGTGTTGGGATATAAATTCAAGAAGTGATGACATACTTAACAGGAAAAAGAATTCGTAAAAGAGATCATTCAAACCAAAGTGTTAAGGGCCGGACAAGACTTATCACGTTCAACGGAGAAATCAGCTCGAAGGGATAAAGTCAAAGTCAAACCAGCCTGAAGGTATATCTCAAACAAGCTGAATGACGAAAAGAGCAAGAGATCAGCTTGATGAATGAACCAGCTGGATACTGAGTCAGCAAAAACTAAATCAGCTGGATGCAAGGAAATGAAGAAGGTCATATCAGCTCGATGCATGGAAATGAAGAATCAGCTGAGTACAAAACGACATAAGGAATTTGAAAGTTCAAAGTACTGTACTATATGAAGATATCCAGTTGATGTTTCTGCCATAATTCGTAGTCGTTGAAAACTACTTCAAGCTAAAACCAGATATGTAGGGATATGACTACAGACTGAAGACGGCGCAGACTTACCAGAAAGGGTAATGCATTTAATGAAGTCGTACCTTCATCGTACAAGCATTTAATGGCTCCGTAGAAACTTAAATTTGGATGTATTCAATGTGTCTACTGGTAACATTTATTACCGTTGCATCCAAAGAGTATAAAAAGGAAGAGAAATGAAGCTGTGAGAGGTGACCGCGAGATACAAGATCATTCAGAAATTATTAAAAGTCCTTCACAGAAGCATAGTTCATTCCTAAACCAGCTCGATAAGTGATACACGCACATATCATACATATTCCTTGTATCACTAACTCTTCACTCTGTAGACTTGAACTTGATTTGTAAGATCACAAACTGAGAGTGTCTGAGTGCTAGAGTAGCACAATCAGCTGAGAGCTTTAACAGTTAAAAACGAACCAGGCTGAGGGTCTGTGTGTCGTAAGATAGCTAAACAGCTGAATACTAGAGTGCTTGTAATAACGAACCAGACTGCGGGTCTGCGTGTCGTTGGTTGCTAGGAGTTCTCTTGGCTGCGGGTCACGAGAGTGGAAAACTAGCAGGATAACACACGAAACAGACTTCTTCAAAAAGCTTCGAACACCAGTATCTTCGCGCTTCTACTCCAACGCTAATTCAGGTCCTCTAATGGGTAGCAATAAATAGCTAGGCAAGGCGAACTCAGCGTCACCAAAATCATCAAAAACAGAGGTTGGATGGCAGAAATCTCAAGAAGAAGCGTTCGAGTGAACAGTATCGAACAAGGGTTTGGATAAGAAGATAAGAAATATCGGGTTCTAAAATATTTCTAAGTGTCGATCAACACTTCTATATAATCCTCAAATCCAACGTATGCTGATCACAAAAATAATCAGTCGTCGCAAATAGTAGAAATCTGCTAACAAAACCAGTCGTTTCCCACAACAAAACCAGGATGCATTCTCAAAAGAACATCAAAACGACACCGTTCCAACTAACTCAAATGACGTCGCAGAGCTTCACCAGCTGACAACATATATCTCTTGTGAAGCAACCAAAAGCTGGCAACAGATCCCTACAAAAACCCATCAGTCGACTGGTTACGCAAAACAAGCCAAAACGACGACGCGTCAACTAATCCAAATGACTCCGTAACAATTACATAAGCATTTGTGCCAACAGCTGGTCACCCAGTCACAACGCATTCCTCATAACAAATCTCTCGCGGCTGGTATCAGTCGCAACACTCAAAACGCAGCGTTTCGACTTATTAAAACGACGTCGCTCTACCTCTGCCACTGGACTCAAAACGCCGCGTTTCGATTTATTAAAACGACGTCTCTCTACCTCTGCGACTGGTTCTTCAAACCATCAGCTGGTCGCTCCTTTACTCACGCATCTGCTGGTCCAGTAGTCAACACTCAAAAATGTTGACCAACACGTGTCGCTCTCTCGCTAACTCTCGCGCTAAATGCAACGTCTGCCAGCAGCAACCTTTACAATCAAAACGATGACGTACGTCTCACACACTACAGTAAGTATCTACATCAAATTTCACCAGCTGCAATCTACAGTACCGTTGACCCACATTGACTACCAAAATTTGCTACGGCTGATTCAATACTTAGAGAAATTCGACAACTCTAATTCCTGTGACTAATCCTACAAAAATCTGATTAATCACTATTCGAATTTCTCAATCCTCACAGTTGACGAACTGGCTGTGGTAAAATCTCAACTGGCTTGTCTAGTTGAGGATTTGAAGGGGTCAGGTGCTGCCAAAAAGTGGGAAGGTGGCTCCAGTAGCAGACCAAGGGAAGGGCCAAGTGGCCGAGGGCCGACTGAAGGACGAGGAGGATCAAGATCACAAAGGGGAAAAGGAAGAAATGATGATCGAAGCAATGATCCAGGCCATCCCAGAAACAGACTCAGATTCACACCATGGTTTTAAGCCATATATGATGAATCTGTTAAAACAAACTGAGTTTGAAATTACATTGGTGAACAAATCATGAATATCTAGTTAATCGTTATTGATCCTCTTTTACGAAGCAGGGTTTTGGCATCACCAAAAAGGGGGAAATTGATGGGATATAAATTCAAGAAGTTTTGATGATGACATACTTAACAGGAAAAAGAATTCGTAAAAGAGATCCTTCAAACCAAAGTGTTAAGGGCCGGACAAAACTTATCACGTTCAAAGGAGAAATCAGCTCGAAGGGATAAAGTCAAAGTCAAACCAGCCTGAAGGTATATCTCAAACAAGCTGAATGACGAAAAGAGCAAGAGATCAGCTTGATGAATGAACCAGCTGGATACTGAGTCAGCAAAAACTAAATCAGCTGGATGCATGGAAATGAAGAAGGTCATATCAGCTCGATGCATGGAAATGAAGAATCAGCTGAGTACAAAACGACATAAGGAATTTGAAAGTTCAAAGTACTGTACTATCTTAAGATATCCAGTTGATGTTTCTGCCATAATTCGTAGTCGTTGAAAACTACTTCAAGCTAAAACCAGATATGCAGGGATATGACTACAGACTGAAGACGGCGCAGACTTACCAGAAAGGGTAATGCATTTAATGAAGTCGTACCTTCATCGTACAAGCATTTAATGGCTCCGTAGAAACTTAAATTTGGATGTATTCAATGTGTCTACTGGTAACATTTATTACCGTTGCATCCAGAGAGTATAAAAAGGAAGAGAAATGAAGCTGTGAGAGGTGACCGCGAGATACAAGATCATTCAGAAATTATTCAAAGTCCTTCACAGAAGCATAGTTCATTCCTAAACCAGCTCGATAAGTGATACACGCACATATCATACATATTCCTTGTATCACTAACTCTTCACTCTGTAGACTTGAACTTGATTTGTAAGATCACAAACAGAGAGTGTCTGAGTGCTAGAGTAGCACAATCAGTTGAGAGCTTTAACAGTTAAAAACGAACCAGGCTGAGGGTCTGTGTGTCGTAAGATAGCTAAACAACTGAATACTAGAGTGCTTGTAATAACGAACCAGACTGCGGGTCCGCGTGTCGTTGGTTGCTAGGAGTTCTCTTGGCTGCGGGTCACGAGAGTGTGTTTGTACAAGAGTTGTATAAATCAAAGCCTTCTAGTGAAATCCTTCCCGTTGTGGAAGAAGGGGAGACGTAGGAGAGATTGCTCCGAACTTCCAGAAACAACTCTCTTGTTCTTACTTTTTTTATTTCTATGCTTTGTTTAAATTGTTCAGCTGCTTGAATCACGTTTATTCCGCATAAAATAATTTTATTACGTGAGACAACAGTATCACTGGGAAAAACTTCAAGCTGGTAATTCGGCTGGAAGTTATCTTTGAGCTGTAAAACCTTTTTAAAATAAACTGTTAGTTTAAAATCAGCAAAGGAGTTCATTCACCCTCCCTCTGAACTCTCAAGCTCTCTTTTCGATCCTAACATAATAGTTACCAAGCTTCAATAGAAATGGCACCATACGAAGCTCTGTATGGAAGAAAATGTAGATCACCAATTCATTGGGATGATGTAGGTGAAAGAATAGAGATAGGACCAGATATCATAGAACAGACTTCTGAAGCAATTAAGAGAATACGTGACCGAATGAAGACGGCACAAAGTAGACAGAAGAGCTACGCAGATAGCCATCGTAAAGATCTGAATTTCGAAGTAGGAGATCATGTATTTTTGAAAGTATCACCGATGAAGGGTGTTTTTGAGATTTGGCAGAACAGGAAAGCCGAGTCCCAAATTTATAGGACCCTTTCAGATTTTGGAAAGGATCGGGACTTTAGCTTATAGATTAGCGTTACCTCAAGAAATGTCAGCGGTGCACAATGTGTTTCACATTTCAGCTTTGAGAAAGTATATTGCGAATCATTCGCATGTGCTTAGACATGAGCCTATCCAGCTATCGTCAGACTTGACTTACGAAGAAGTTCCAGAGAAGATTTTTTCAAGAGAAAACCGTAAGCTGAGAAACAGAACTATTCCTATGATTAAGATTCAGTGGGCATATCACACTGAAAGAGAAGCAACGTGGGAAGTAGAGTCTGATATGCAGAAAAGTTACCCAAATTTGTTTAAGTAATTTCGGGGACGAAATTCTTTTAAAGATGGTAGATTGTAACGACCAGAATCTTTTATAGCCATAATTAGAAATTTATAAGATTTGAGATATTAAATTGAAATGCTATCTTATTCAACTTTTATTTCGGTTGAATTCTAAAATATATATATACGTGAATTCATCTTTCGTTATGCATCAAGTTGAAAATCAGATTTGAGCTATATGTATTAATCAGTTCCTGCTTTAGTGAATTTATTTCCAGATTTTAGAATGCAATAGCAGAAGCTGTTTGGTCGATTCTTACAAGCCAATTGAATATTATTTTCAAATAAAATAGCTCGGTTCGAAGCATCAGAATTCACTTTAAAATAGAGTGGTACTTTT